>CANUEY010385624.1:0-109334 GCA_948099555.1 Croton setiger
GAGCGATAATGCTACGAAGCATAATCCTGCTGCCCCTGAGATCAGCATCGGCCGGCTCGAACCCGTAGAAGTCTGTGAAGTACTGGGCCCACCCGACGCCGGGTCTCTGAAAACGACCGCTCACCGACCGTCCGTCCACGGGGACTCCGAGAATCACCTCGACGTCCTGCAGCGTGATCGTAGCCTCCCGGATAGGCAGGTGGAAGGTGTGCGTCTCCGGGCGCCACCGCTCCACCAATGCAGACAATAGGGCCCAATCGTAGTATATGAACCCTATCCTGCGAACCGGCCCGAATCCCATGTGGTCGATGTAGTGCAGCTTCCGGGGATCCTTCGTCTCCAGAAGTTGCCAAATCTGAGTGTCCGCTCGTCTGATGCTGAGCGGACTGTCGCATGCTCGATCGCCTCGAAACACGTGACTCGATCTGTGTTCTTATTGGAAGAACAGCAGATCGCAGGTCGCGGGCCCCTGATCCAGGACACGCTGCTGCTGCGACGAAGACTCTCCACGCTTCATTGTTGTGTCCCGTACGCAAATTAATAATGCAAAAATTCAAAATATATATTCTATCAATTTTTTTCCACACATACTCTCGCAAAATTCTAAATTTTCTAATCCTACACCCTATGTTCAAAATTAAAATATTAAATGCGAAATTCTACATTTCTAATAATACACCCTATATTCAACCCTAAAATACCAATTGCAAAATTATAATTTTCTAAGCATACACTCTATTTTCAAAATTAAAATACTAATTGCAAAATTATAAATTCCTAATCATACACCCTATTTTCAAAATTAAAATACTAAATGCAAAATATTTAGACAATAATCATACACCCTAAATCCTAACTAAAATAAAAATAATAAATTCACAATTAGAAAACATACCTTTTTCGCTAAAATTCTTAATCCTCTGAAGTTAAAACTTAAAATTTTGAGTGATTTGATGGTTTGTGAATGAAAATGGAAAGAATTTTGATTAAAAACATAAAGGTGGACGTCTGTTGGAGTTCTGCTTTAAGTCTGCTAAAGAGTTATGCAAAATTGTTCAAATTTTGAACAAGTTCGCTATTTAGCGAACTTGAAGCGCGTGCCACGTGTCGTCACCTGCTTTGTCACCATTAAACACGCCATTAATATCATCATTAAGGCAACAATGGTCATTACCGATTAAAGTTCGTTAAACAGTTATGCGAACTTCGATTAAAAAATTAAAAAAAAAAATTAAGTTCGCTACACTGTTATGCGATTTTGGCTAGTTCGCATAACAGTTTAGCGTTCACCTCTTCGCCTGTCCACATTCTAATTTTTAGCCGTATATCTGCAAATGATTCTTCTGGGTTTCTTTTTGAAGAACAGTTAACCACCATGAAATTATTTTTTTCGGTTGTTTGGTTCTTCTCGTCGGTGTGCTTACCGGTGCTAGAACGAACGGCCAGCAGTCGCACGACCTCTGGCTTTCTGGTCTGGTAGGGGTGGAAGCTCACAGTCGTCGTTAATGGTGGACTAAAGGGAGGCGGCAGCGGCAGCTAGATCTTCTTCGCGAAGAAGAAGCTGCTGTCTACCAAATTTCCTTTTTGGTCCTCCATTTGTTTTAGCTATTCTAGAACGGCTCATTTGTTTTTTGGCCGCTGGAGTTTTTGAAGTTTAGCAAACGGGTCCAAAATTTTATTCTGACCCAGAATGTTTCTAAGTATTACGAACAAACCCATAAAGTTTCATCTTTTTTTATATTAGCCCATTCTGTTTATGTTTTGCAAAATGACCCTGATTTTTCTGTTTTATTGCAAAATAACCCAGAATGGTTTAAATTTTCCAAAGTTACCTAAACAGTTTCTGTTTTTGCAATATAGCACTGAAAGTTTTGGTGTTTTTGCAAAATAGCCCTGGAAGTTTTTTATTTATGCAAAATGGTTTTAAAATTTTGTAAAATGGTCTAAAAGATTTTTTTTTTTTGCGCAAAAAGGTATGAAAAATTTTATTTCAAATTAATAAATAAATTATTAATTTTGAGTGGTTTTTATTGCTTACTTTGTGATTATTTGCGTTTCTTCTCCATTGGAAGAAAATATGTTTTAATGTGATCACTGATCTAGTCTAGTGTTCTCTATATTTATTTATCTCTCTATCTGAGTAAATTAATTAGTGGCATGAAATGCAACATATTGCATGAATTTGAAACCTCTTGAATAAAAATTATTCTTTTAGTTAATTTAGATACAAATTCAACATATTGCATGAATTTGAATCCTCTTGAATTCGCTCCACCTGATGGCAATTCGATCCACTGTTAGACATTCTGGTTTTTTTTTATGGCAATCTATGACCAGCACTCAATACTTCAGTCTTTCTATGAGACCTCTAATGTCAATTCTAAATCCATGCTCATAGAACAAATCCTTGCCTCCTATTGTACACTTTCCAATAAGTAAAATAACTCAAACAAACAAACATAACAATCTAACATGTGAAAAATTAAACTCCAACGAACGAGAATGAAAACCTCTCTTAAAAGAGGATGAGAATTTTAGATTTTTTTCTAATTCTTTAAGGCTGAAAGCTACATCAAATCCTCGAAAAATAAGGGATTTAAACTAAAATTTGGTACAAATTCTCATAGAAATCTTACTTGACATCGATAGTTTGATCTGAGTCTGAGCTAAATTGTGGATCTACAATACTAGAGCTCAAGAAAAATGGTTTGAAGGTAAGGAGGATTGGGTTTATATAGTGGTCAGGAGGTGGCTTAAAAAGGAAGTAAATTTATATGGGAATCTGAATTCAAGTCATTGGGACTTAACTACTCTCTCTGTTCCATAATATAAGGTAACATCTAATTGTTGACACATGGCACTAACTGTATTGTTGACCTATTGACTTTTGTGTTGTTATTACTACCACATTGCAGTCTCTGGATGCTTGCATGTTGCAACTTCTAATGCTTCTGGTCTGATTTGGTTGGTCTGGTTCAATTTGATTCATGATGATATTCAATGCTTTGCTTTGATTTCACCCTAGTTTCAAACTTTTGGGTCAAAAAAAAAAAAAAATTAGTTTGAGGCTAAGTGTATTTGAAGTGTAAAATAATGTACGACTCTAAGAAACGGCATTGTCGGGGCAAAAGAAAGGTTAAAAGAAAGGTTAAAACGGCATTCTAACTATAAGATCTAATTACTTTAATTGCTCATAAATATAAATATAATAAGAATTATACTTAAATAATTGTATTCAAAAACTTGAGTACATCGTTTCAAAAAAAAAAAAAAGTTTAATTGAGTACATGTGTAACTAAATTATGTGATAACTTATTCGATTAATTTGTTCAAATAAGTGTGTGTATATATATATATATATATATATTTGTTTATTTATTTTGAGAAAAAATAAAACATTTTATGTAAAATCGTTTAATCCTTTTCAGATAATTTGATATTAATTTGATGTGAGACAATAACATAAGAGCAATTGGAAACTCAATAGAGTTGTAACGGCTTTATCTTTCAAACACGACATGAATCCAATTCATGCAATCCTTTATTAACTTCAATTATCATCTCGGTGTACACCCAGCAACCTGTTGGACAACAAACTGGGACCTGCTAAATCTGATTATTAATTAATTATAAACAATATCCTGATCTTTGTCATTTATATTGAGTTACCTAGAAATAATTTGAAATTTTTCTTTTTTTTCTTTTAAAAAAAAAAATATCAGAAGCATTAGCGCATAAAACCAGTAGACATATTTATGGCGTACATATAGTATAAAATTAATTAAGAAAACATTTCAAAATGGAGTTCCTACTGGCCAAAAATTGGACCGGCCCTATGGATGGAAATACATAATTATATTTAGAATTGTATATCATTTAACTTAGGTTGGATTTTAAATTCGTGAATACCAAAAATATATTATTAGATTAGATATAAATATTAGCAGTTAACAAGAAGTGGATCTTGTACTTTCTTCAGTTAACACATCACATTTAACCCTTTTCCATAATCTTTCACCATGATTGAGCTTTTCCTGCCTTTCCAAGCAAACATTCTATTTCTCTTCCACTTTTGCTTTGATATCCCACCTTTTTAAACTTTCTGTAACTAAATCTTTGCATTGCACCTACTTGTTTCATCTTCATACTTCATACTATAAAACCCTCCCTCATCTCCATTTTCCATATCAAACACTTCCAAATATCTCTTCTCAACTGCAAATACAGTTTTTTATAGCTTTCTAGCTTTAACTTAAACATTAGAAAACAAAAAAACAAGAAATGAAGCAACAAACTTTCCTCTCCATTTCACTTCTTCTTCTATTCTTACATTCCACCAATACTTTAGCTCAATCCCCAGCTGCAGCTCCTGCTGCGCCAGTGGCGAAACCACCGGCTAAAGCAAAAGCCTCACCTCCGCCACCAGCAACCCCGGCAGCCACAGCACCCGCACCGGCATTAGTCCCTGTGCAACCCTCAAAGGGCCCACTTAATATTGTCAAAATATTACAAAAAGGTGGTCACTTTAATTTCTTCGTCCGTCTTATCAAAACAACTCAAGAAGATATTCAGCTGTTATCACAGCTAAACGCATCAACCGACGGTGTAACTCTTTTTGCCCCGACAGATGGGGCTTTTTCTAGCATTATCAAAGCAGGAACCCTGAATGCTCTATCTGATCAAGAAAAGATAGAGTTGGTTCAGTTCCATATAATTCCAAGATTTTTATCAACTTCCCAGTTTCAAACAGTGAGTAACCCATTAAAAACTCTTGCCGGAGCAAGCAACCGACTTGCTTTAAATGTCACAACAAGTGACAATTTTGTAAATGTAAGTACTGGACTTACAAAAACATACGTCTCAGCTATTGTTTATACAGATGGGAAAGTTGCAATTTATCAAGTTGACAAAGTTTTACTTCCTATTGACCTTTTTGCCCCTAAGCCACCGGCTCCGTCTCCGGCCCCAACAAAAGCAAAGAAAGAAGATAGTGCAGCTGCAGCAGAAAGCCCTGTGGTTCCTAAGGATGATAATACTTCTGGTGCTATGAAATTTTCTGTGGATAATTATTTGGTGACCTTAGGAGTAATTGTAATGGTGGGTGGTGCAATATTATTGTGACAAGAATTGTGATGAGGTTATTATAAGATATTATTATGGAGCATCTTGAGTTGTTCAATGGTGTATGATTTTTCTGAGATGGGAAGAAAGGAAGTGGTGGTAATCAACAGGGTAAGTTTGCTTTGAATATTGCCATCATTTCTTTAGTGTCCCTTCTCAATCATATTTGTTTTTCTCTTCATTTTTTTTATTGTTGTTGTCAAGTTTGTGAATAATTTTGAGGGGTTTTTCCTTCTTATATTGTCTTGTAATTTTTGTTTCATTTCTTGCCTTCTTCGGGCTTTTATGTATATTGTGAATTCTCATACATATCAAATCGAAAAGTTTATGTTTTGTAATTTAAAATTCCTTTTTTTTTTCATAATATAACTCATCCGCTCATTAAATAACAGATACCGATTAATCCAGATTTAAGCTGAGGAAAACTATAAAAAGTCGTTAAAATTTGTTAAGACTCCAATTCGAGACTTTTATTTAAACTAGAACAACTCCAAACTAATTAATCAATACGCTTTGCGATAAATTTCAGTTTTATGAGTGGTTGAAAATATGAATATTAATACTTTTATTATTTGTATGACTTTGTTATGATTATTATAGCATTTCTAATGTAAATTGCAGTTAATTTTTCCCACAAAATAAGAGGTGTGATTCATGTAAATAATGTTATTCCTTCTAAAATATAAACCTATATTTCATTTTTGAGATTATAAAATATAAAACTCTTTCTAAATTTATACAAGTAATAACCTTTGGTAAATACTATTTTATGTGAGTATTTTATTTTCTGATTGAGTTTGTTTAATTTTTTATTGTGAGTATTTTATTTTCTGATTGAGTTTGTTTAATTTTTTATTATGAGAGTGTAATAATTAGATGGTAGAATTATTACTTTTTGTTTTTATTATTTAATTGAGTTTGTTTAGTTTTTTATTATGATATTGAATGATTAATAATGAGATGTGATGATCAGATGAAAATTAATATTTTTGAAGTGGAGAAATTAATTTTTTAATATGAAAAAAATATTTTTTAAATAAATGAAATGGAGGGAGTACCAATTTAATAATAAATTTATTCACCAATGGCTAAAAATTATATGCAATGGATAAAACAAAATTTGATTTATGGTGTTCAAAATCCATAAATTGGTTTTGTTTTGAAATTTTAAAAAATTTTCATTAAATTGCATCGGTCAAAAATATACAAATAAAAATTATATTTAATTAATTTTAATTTTATTTAAGTTGTAATAATAAATCCACCAATAGACAATAATAATTTACGCATTACATGTTAATGATTTAATTGATCAATTTATATAAGTTCAAGCAGTAAATTGGTAAGAAAATTGAAAAAAAAAAAAAGAGAAAATAAGTTATTCTACACTTGGTTGTAAACATTTAAACTTCTCTCCATAATTAAAATTACCTGATTATAAAAAAATAATAACAATAAATTGAACATCACTACAAGTTGAAGAGTTAAATTGAACATTTATTCCTAATTTCTCCACAATCAAGTTTTTTATTTCATCAAAATCATTCATTTTTATTACTTTTTAATTCTGAAAAAACTTAGCAAGTTTAGTTTAATTATGTCCAAGAATTTAAATCGCAGCAAAATTGTTATCAGTTTCTCGATATGGGATCATTTTGTTACAAAATTCAGTATAGTATGCAAAATGTCTTGCTGATTTTGAAAATATTACAAAATGTTTAAAGAAGTTGATGTTTGGAGAGAAAATTCCACAATTAGTGACTTAAAAATAACAACATTTTAGTTCATAGAAAGGAAGTATATGATCATGAGATAATAAATCTATAATAAATGGATACAAATACAGAAACAAATTATACGATTAAATAGAGAAAAAAAAAACAATTGTTATTCATAACCACTCATCTCATCGATTCATCAACAACCAATAAAATAAAATACTCATCCTCACCAAAATCATAAAGGGGCCCATAATCGCCTAAAGCATTGCAGCCATTATAGTAGCACTGAGTGCAAGAACCACCACCACATTATGACCATACCAAAAACAACTTATGCCACCGGAAACATCATCAATCGGAACATCAGGCGCCTCCACAGCCGGAACACTGCTACTACTGTTCTTGGGCTTCAAAGGCGGCGCTGCGACAACCAAAGGAGCAGGAGCAGGAACAGGAGCAGGAGGTAATTTATTAGGAGCAAAAAGCTCCATTGGTTGCAAAACCTGGTCAATTTGGTAAATAGCAAGTTGATAATTATCATTATAAACAGTACCTGCAATAGTTGTATTAGTAACCCCAGTACTTATATTAACAATATTTCCTGATGTAGTAACATTTAATGATAATCTTCCTCCTTTTCCTGCTTGTGTTTTTAAAGGGTTACTAACAGTTTCAAATTGAGTAATATTTGAAATGTATATTGGAGTTATATGAAATTTAACTAACTTTACTTTCCCTCCGTCGTTTAAATCGTTTAGAGTTCCCGTTTTGAGCCCTGCGAATGCGGTATCAGTTGGTGCAAAGATTGTTATCCCATTATGTGTATGGTTAAGCTCTACACTTAGCTCGTAATCGGAATCTGTCTCTTTCAACAGCCGAACAAAGATTGTGAAGTGGCCTGCCCTTTGGAGAATTTTCGCGACATCAATAGGGCCCGGTAATGTCGGTACCTGTGCTACCGGGGGTGGTGGTGGTGGAGCAAGTGGTGGCGG
The DNA here is from genome assembly GCA_948099555.1 of Croton setiger. NCBI lineage: Eukaryota > Viridiplantae > Streptophyta > Magnoliopsida > Malpighiales > Euphorbiaceae > Croton > Croton setiger. Next base: position 7,835 of record CANUEY010385624.1, read on the forward strand.
TGCTTGTACTGGAGCAACTGGAGGCGTTGGAGATGCAGCCGGAGATTGAGATAGGGTTTTTGTGCAACGGAGGAACATAAGGATAAGTGAAAAGGAGAAGATAGTTTGATGCTTCATATTTGATTTGTGGTTTTTACTATTTGTATTACAAAAAGTAGTAATAGTAATAGAAGTAGGAAATGGAAGTGTGTTTGATGTGTAAGAAAGGGTGAAATGAGGACATTATATATTAAAAGAGGGACAATGATATTTAGGTGATGAGCAATTTAGTTATAGAGACTTACTAATTAATGTATGAGTTTATAGTTTGCATTTCATTTTTTAATAAAGGTGAAGGGTATAAATTGATGGAGAGATAAATATTTCCTTTAAGTAGATTTTTTTTTTCCCAATTCAATATGATGGGAAATTGTAGTAAATACCATTTTTGATATTTTCTAGAGTATAAATATCACAAATTTGCTTTTTTTTCCTCCCAAACTATTTATGATATACATTGAAAAAAAAAAGCTAAAATATTAATTTTCAAGTGCTTTTTGTGACTAAAAATAGCTTCGAATTCCTTTTTCATGCAATATATTTATATTATATATGAAGATATTATTAAAAATACTTAATTTGTTTTAATTTTAAATTTGTGATGCATTTTATGATATTGCGTTTGTCCTTAAATATACATTAAATTTTAAATAATATACATATAAGTTTTTATTCTGAATTTTCAAAATTTAAATTTAAATCACATTTTAAAAGATTATATAAATGTAATTTGAAATTTCAACGATTTATATAGAGTTTTATTTCGATTTCAAGGTTATTGAAGCTCAATATTTGCGGGTCCATAAAAGTATCATACCTACATATTTATTTGCACTGCAGATGAGATATATTGAATTGTAGTGCAAATAATTTCACATCAATAGCAATTGAGTGTAAAAATAGAAAGCAGAACTTTATACCTTTACTTCACAAAAATACTCATATTCTTTTGACATATGAGCATGAGAAAAAAAATTACAAAACAATAAATATAAATAACCTATGGAGATAGGAAATTGTTATAACAAAAGGACAAATTAGTCCGATTAAATTAACATATGGAGATAAATTGTTTGTTTTTAAATTAGAACAACACCAACAATATATTTTATTAAACTTTAGGGATCATTTATAAATTTTTTATTAATTTTTTTTTCTTTATTAATGCTTTCAATTTCAAAACTAGGTGAATTTTAAAAATTTAATTAATTAATTAAAATTTTAGTATTTTCCGATTGAGAACTATAGACATGCACTTAATTATAATATAAAAATATCATAATAATAAAAATATAAGTAAAAATTTACTTGAACTTTCAATCTCATAAAATTTATATTTTATTATTATCACATTAACTGAGTTATAATTTTAAAATAAATTAATAAAGAATTTAAAAAAAAAAAATTAAAATTTATGGAACTCGTAGTTTATTTTCTAGACAAAACTTGAATTAATATGTTTATAATAAATTCTAAACTTTTAGACTACTTTTTGACAAAATATCATTTATTTTATTTAAAACTATACTTAATTACAAATGTTGATTATCCACTTGATAATTTCATATTTTGTCAATTGGAGTTCGCACAGTATAAGAAGATCGAGTTCGAGAGACTATTAATTTTTTTATATTATCGATTATAATAAAAATTTATACAAAACACAATTCAAATAACTAAAACAAAAAATAAAACAAAACAAAAATAGTAAAACGAACTCCAAACTATTCCCTCCGTCTTCAAGCTCCTCGATGATGAAACATTGGCTTCATTTATGTGCTCTGTATATATATGTCACCCATGATATACACTTATACCTTGTAGAAAAGGACCAAATTATTCTGAAATAATCCTACAGTGTCCATAAACTCGTAAAAAGCATTCAAAAAACCAATAAAAATAAAATGAAAATCATATCCACCCAACAATTATTCCCAAGAAAACAAAAAAACCCAATTTATTATACCCAAAATTTAGACTTACTGCATCAGAAATTGTGTTTTTATCCTTAGGATTAACACTCCCACTAGGACTTTCCAACTCGGGATCTTTCTTGCCGGTTGACTTTTCCGTAGCCGGCGCCGGAGCCGGAGCCGGAGGTTTTGGAGTAAATACATCCAAAGGAAGTAAAACCTTATCAACCTGATAAATTGCGAGCTGATTATCTGTATATACAGTTCCTAAAATACTTGCATTAGTAAGTCCTGTTGATATATTAACAAAACTGCCAACTGTCGTGACGTTAAGATCTAAACGCCCACCTGTCCCTGCTTGTGTTCTTACAGGATTACTTACTGTCTGAAATTGAGATGATGAAATGAACGAAGGAACTATGTGGAATTTTAGTAGCTCAGCTTTTTGACCGTCCGATAAGGAGTTTAAAGTGCCTACTTTGAGATTTGAAAATGCGTTGTCGTTTGGAGCAAAAATTGTTACTCCGTTATTTGTATTGTTTAGTTCTGAAAGTAATTCTGAATCTTCTTGTGTTGATTTTAGTAATCGGACAAGGACCGTGAAGTGGCCAGCTTTTTCTAGGATTTTTACTACGTCCGTGGGGCCAGGTGTTTTTGCAACGGGTGCTGTTGGTGTCGGTGCTGGCGGCGCAGGCGGTGGTTGTACCGGAGCAAGCGGTGGCGGTTGACCCGGAGCAGCTACTGGTGACTGAGCTTGGGTATGGGTTGACTGGAAGAAGAGGATTAGGAGAAGTGAAAACGAGAAGAAAGATTGGAGATTCATGTTTTGTATAGAGATTAGAAAAAGAAGGAAGAATTAATGTTAATTACTATAATTAAGTAATAATTGGTTATTTTAAAGTTGGTTGATGGGTAAAGAGGGGATAGAAAGGGTTTATATAATGGTGAAAATAGAATTAATTAATTAATTAATTAACCAATTAATTAGGTGTTATATGCAATTTCATTAAATAGAAACTTGATGGAAGGTATGGTATGGATGGAGAGAGAGAGGTGATCTAAATGAGGTTTTTGTGTATCAAAATGAAGGGAACCTTGTTAGTAATTTGGACATTTTGGCTTAAAAATGATGTGCACATATATGTTTAGGCTGTCACATATGAAATAGATAACCCTCCTTTCTTATAATTGTGAGTAGTTTTATAAATGTTCAAATCTTCAACCGAAATATTAGACTAAAAAAATTGATACTAATTCAACACTTAGATGGCAAAACCATTATGAGATCCATGTATTTTACAAATTTTTTACTTAAGGCTCATCGCCCTATAGTCTTTGTACTAACAAATAATTATATACAAAACTTCTTTTGACGGGTCTAACGGAATGTGTTTATCGAAAAAACAGATGACTCGTGAAATGTGATTAATGTCGTGTTTTGTTCCTAATAATCCTAAAAATATGGGCAAAAGTATTATAAGAACCATGTACTATACCATTTTTTTACATTAAACCCTTCGGTGTAATAATAGCATTAATAAGTCCCTGTACTAAAAAACATTTTATTAGAATCTTATTGGACAGAACTAATAAAATGTGTGAAACACACAAATGGCTTAGCGGTGATCGAATAAGCAGCAACCATCTTTTTGTTTCACTTCGATCAGATTTCTTGCTGTTACCATTAAAGCTAATGGAAATTATCTATTTCCTGCAAATTCGGTAATCGCTCTTTGAAATTGCACCAATTTTTATGTCCGGGTTGCTTCAAAAGAAGAATCAAAATCAAAAAGAGATATTCAAAGAAATGAAGTGTTTGAATCAATTCGGAGAAATTGGTGTATTTAGGTCTTATGGTTTCTAAGTTATGAAATCAGGTCTGTGCGATTTGGTATTTGGGTCTTAGGATTGCAAAGAAATTATGAAATCTGGTTGGCGACGGAAAGTGGCAGATGAATGGACCGGTAAGAGCATAAGGTGGAGTCACAGCGATGAATAGTGGTGAGAGCAAATCGTAATAAAACCACCACAAATGATACCTGTTCATTCTGATCGCTAAACCTAACACTCCTCCACTTAAGCTTTCATTCTATCTTGTCTCAAATAAATTAATTTCGCTTCCTTTTCCAAAGTCAAAAACCTAAAATTGATTCAACCAATCACCACTGCATCACCTTCGATCTTCTGAAATCGCACAAAAAAAGGATAAAGGAAGCCAACTTTGGAAGTTAACCAAGCAAATATTGAAATGAAGAAGGTTCGGTTTTGATAGATGAATGAAGAAGGAATGAGAAGATCGGGATTTAATCAAAAGGTTGAGTTGACGAAAAAGAAAGACAAAAGGAAAAGAAAAATTAGGATTCAAAACGATGTTACTTAAGTTTTAATAAACGCTAATATGCCTACTTTTAAGTGTTGTTCATGCTTTGTTAAAAATATTACGGAAAGGCTCTGTGTCATACACATCCATAGTATGAGAGCTTATAAATGTCAATAGTACGTCAATGGGCCGAATGCAAAAAAAAAAAGATATAGTACAGGTGCCTCATAATGTTATTGGTCTTCAAAACGATGTTGCTTAAGTTTTAATAAAACTAACACGTCGATCTTTTAAGTGTTCCTCATGCTACATTAAAAATGATATGAAAGGACTCCGTGACATATACATCCATAGTATGAGGGCTTATAAATATTAATAGTACATCGAGGGGCCTAATGCAAAAATATGATATAGTACAGAGGCCATATAATGCTATTAGCTACACTTAGATAAAGGTTCTTCTTTTATATTAATCATGGATTTGGCATTATATGAATTTTCAGTAAAATATTAGAATTTTTTTTTTTCTAAATTTAAGAATGTATTAAATAAGATACTTGATCTCATTAAATATAATGGTAAATTTTTGTTAGTAGCTTATATGAACCCAAAAGGGAGTGAATTGGATTAACAAAATTCTTTGGCTAGTTGAAAACTTTAAAAAGAATAATTACGTAAATTTGGGTGAAAATAAAGTTTGAACAACAATGCTATGAGAAAGTATGCAAAGCAGTAAAATTAGCGAGATAAAATAGAAATTAGACAAACTACAAGTAAAAATAGGATTACAAACAACCATCACCTGCTCCCAATGGATCGCGAGGAACAAGAGAAAAATTAAAAGAAAGCAGTAATAAGTTTAAGGATTCAAAATAAAATATGGATTCTATAGTAAAAAAAAAAAAAGAAGAAGAACAAAGAACGAAGAAGAGAAAAATTAGAAGAAAGAAGTAATGGGTTTAAGAGTTTAAGATATAGTGGAAGAAAAAAAGAACGAAAAAGAACAAAGAAGAAAGAAGAAAAAAATTAGAATGAAGAAGTAACGGGGGAGACGACTACAAGTAAAAATAGGGATTCTATCTTATAATATGTAACGGAGGGAAAAAATGTCATTTTACATCAAGATAACGGTGTTTCTGGATGAAATGACCTATTTTTACAATTTTCAAAATCTTATGGACCTATTTGTACAATTTCCAAAATCGAAAGACCCCAGAGCATATTACGCAAAACCTTAGAGACCTATAAATAATTATTCCTTCTGGCAAACTTTATTTTGGTCCCTAAAGTTTTGGAGCGCTTGCAATTGAATCTTGCAGAACTTTTAATTCTTTTCAATTAGTTTCCTCCCCTAATTGAATTATAAAAATTACAAATTGACCATTGAACTCATTGCCAGACTTCAATGAAATCTTTAGAAACTTTAAAACTTATACAATTGAGTTTTTTTGGTTTAATTTTGAATTTATTTTATAAATTGGACTAATTGGTTAATCAATTGAGTTAAATTATGATAGATATTGTTAAATTTAATTAATATATGATAAATTGAGTTTGAAATTAAACATAAATAATATTATTAAATATTTTTAAATATAGTAACCATACGTCAGAAATTAAAATTCAAATGAAATGAAAATATTTTATAAATATGATTAATATGATAAAAAGAGAATAAATATTAAATTATGCATTTTATTTGATATAAAATATATATGAAGAAAATTAAATATTTATATTGAATTATATAGGAGCATCTAATATAGGAGGGGAGCGAGGAAAATAACCCGAGATCTAATCTTAATTCCGTTTGAAAGGTAAGTATAAACTTTAAGTATAATGATTGAAATAAATTGTTTTTGTGAAATTATTAGTTATATGTTGATTAATTGTTTGGATTGGTACTGAAACCGATCAATTGATTTTATTGGAATTGATTATATGTTGACTAATTGTTTGGATCGATATTGAAATCCGATCAATCGATTTTATTAGAATTGATTATATGTTGATTAATTGTTTGGATCAGTATTAAAAGCCGATCAATTGATTTTATTGGAATTGGTTATTTGATGATTAATTGTTTGGATCGGTACTGAAACTCGATCATTTGATTATATTGGAAATTGTGATGAATTATTGATGTTATACAAAAGCATCCATATAAGACTTAATAAAGAAGTTATGATCATCTTGACTTGTATTTGCAAAATTTCACAAGCGGGACCCACAAGTCATTATATGATTTTACGAACAAGACCTACGGTTCGGTATATGATTTATAAATGGACATTCAAGTCATACAGGAATTTGTTACTAGCCAGCCATATGTTATATATTATAAGAAATTTTCGGGCAGTACTTGGCTTGATGGGTTACAACGTAATTAAATGGAAACATATGACATAAATATACTCATATCGATGTTTTTTTATTATTGTTATGAATTTTGTGATTTATTGTTGATTTTAATTTATATTAGTTTATATTTGTTGAGTATGCGATTCATCAAAATCGCAAATTTATGTTTTCAGGTTCTTAACTACAACTGACAGAGTCAATTTCACGACGTGAAATGTAGCATTTCACATTTATTCTGCACAGTTTGGTCATTTGAAGCGTATGATCTCTCTCCCTTATTTTGCATCACATGTATAGTTTTGTTGTACAGGTCTAAGGTGAATATTAAATAAATTATAACATTGTAAACTATTATTTTGATATAGATATATGTTGTATATTATAATTAAGAAATGTAATAACTATTATGGTAAATGACATATGATATGTGTATTTATCTAAAAAAAAATATTTTGTTTATAGGTTTAAGGTTGTTATATGTACTAATAAAAAATTAAAATAATGTATCAAAATGGTGAAAATTAGTGTACGAGTTAAAAAAATATATAAAATCTTATAGTTATGTTAATTAAATTTATTAATAAATAATTTAGGTAACATGTACATATAATTTTTCCAAAAAATAGTTATGTATTTAATAGATAGAAAATTTGTAGAACTTACAATCATCAAATAAATTTGTTATAGCGTTGTGTGGGTATGGCAGCAGCAATAATAATAATAATTACATTTAAAAAAAAATATAGTAGGCAAATTTTATTTTAGAAATAATAAAAGTATAAGAAGAAAAACTCAGGACTAAAATATAACTTTTAACATTATTGAGAAACTTAATATATCTAAGAGATTTTTTTATAATAAAAAATTATCCTCTCAATTCCAACTGATCAAAATTTACAATTTTGAATAAAAATTTTGATGAAATAACTAAATAATACTATGAAAGTAAAATAGAATGACAAACATTTATGTCATAACAAAAATTTAATTACGACTTTAACATTATCCAATAACCTAATAAATTTCTTGCCTTTAACATAGTAAATCAAATATGAAATATTGCTATTTACTAATATTTTGCTTTTTCATATTTATATTCGTTCATTTTGTATTGAGCATATATTTAAAAAAAAAAAAATTGTCTTCTAATTTCATGTCATTTCATCTTACTATCATTGAATTAATTTTTTTTTTCACGAAACATTACAATTAGATATTATTTTTAAACTAATATTGCATTTGCTCAATTTAACTATCTAGTTTTCAGTCATTAAATTATAGATATTGAGTAATTTAAGTTTGAACCAGGTGGGACAAATTCTTCTAACTAAATTTTAATGTGAACTTGAGATCCTTATTTAACTTAGAACAACCTCAGTATCCTTCATAATTAATTCTATACATATATGAACAGAAAGATCCCTTATTAGCATAGGACCAATTAATTAAAAAGAAAACCTAAAGTAGTGCAAGATTTTGAATTGTAGGACGACAATTTTGTAACATAAATAGGCTGCCAATTTCTAAATATGCATTGGTTTTTTTGAGTAGTAAAGTCTGACTTTTTATTTGAATCTCCATTTATTATTTTATTTGTTTTTATCTGCCCGAGTTAGAATATAGTAACTTGGTAGTGTACCCTCATCATTATAAAAGTTTGACAAATATAACCCTTAAAGAAACGAACCTACCCCACATCGAAATAGAAGAAGATATTTAACAAGTATATAAATGAGGTGAACAAGCCTTCAAGTCACGACCTTACTTGAACAGGATCTGTTCTATAGGATCGTACCTCTGTTTCCTTTAGCACTAAGGAGACAGGAACTCAAGCCTGGTGGATGAATTATGACCATGTGACCAGAGCGTGATTAACGGCTTCATGAATCTTCGGATTCAGTTCGGTTGTAGAGGATCGTACCCTGTTAGCAAACTGTTGGCTGGGTTGGTCGCATGGTTGTCTGACAGGCTAAATCCAAATTTTTTTTCCTTCGACAAAGTGCATACTAAAAGTATTAGTTAGTTTATTTTTTCCCCATAATTATTACTAAAGTTTAATTTGTTGAAAGAATTGTTATAATTTTTTTTTTTAACTCCAAAGAATTGTTATAACCTAATTATATAATAATAGCTACCAAGATATTAACTTATTTCTTGCAACCATTTTGGAATTGAAATAAAATATATACAGTCATAAATGGTTAACAAATTATATATAGAAAAAATAAGATTAATTTAACAAATACAAAGACATTAATAAAATAACTTTTATTGCATATAGCAGAACACAAACTGAATTCTAATAAATCAAACATGGTATAAAATAAAATAGAGGACTGAATGACAAAAACTGGCAATTATTAAAGAGCACTGCACTCATACATAATGCTATTACCACCATTCAATCCAACTCCAGTAAAAAACCAAAATCCTTAATACCCACTTCATAAACAAAACACTGCAGCAACTATACCAACTCCAATAATCACAGCATCATAATTCACAGAACCAGCACTACCAGAAGTATTGACAGTAGTAGGAGTATTAGTTGTAGAAGTCGAAGTAGTGTCAGAAGCAACAGGACTTGAAGCATCAGCAGAAGAAGAAGCAGGAGATTTCTTTTTATTTGGATTTTTCTCTGTTAATGGTTGAGGAGCAGGAGCTGGAGTTTTAGGTGAAAAAATATCCATAGGAAGCAAAACTTTATCAACCCTGTAAATAGCTAATTGATTATCTGAATACACAGTGCCAGAAATGCTTGTGTTGGTAAGTCCAGTTGTAATATTTACTGAATTTGAGTAAGTAGTGAAATTTAAAGCTACTCTTCCACCAGCTCCAGCTTCAGTCCCAACTGGGTTACTCACAGTTTGAAATTGTGAAGCTGATAAAAATGAAGGAATTATATGAAATTTAATCAGCTCTGACTTTTCTTGATCCGTCAATGAGTTCAGAGTTCCTGACTTAAGTGTCGAAAACGCACCGTCCGTTGGGGCTAATATAGTTAGGCCATTGTTGGAGTTGTTTAGGACAGTAAGCAAGTGATTTTCTTCTTCTGTTGACTTTAAAAGCCTGATAAAGATGGTAAAGTGACCGGCTTTTTCGAGGATTTTTGTGACATTGGTTGGGGCAGGTACTGAAGAAGGTTGCGCCGGCGATGATGCTGGTGGTTGTGGTGGTGGTGGTGTGGCAACTGCTGCTGGTCCTTGAGCTACTGGAGCAGCTGCTGGAGACTGGGATAGAGTAATTTTGGTGGTATGAAGAAGAATTAAGGAAAAGAATAAAAGTGAAAGTGTGTTGATCTTCATCTTAATTGCAAGTGTTAATTAATTAAAATTAACTAACAAAAGCAAGAATAGTATAGGTAATTAATTAGTGTTTATGTTTAAGGTTGGAATTGCAATGTTTGATGGGTGAAAAAGGGGAAGAGGGAAGAGTTTATATAGAGATTCAAATTAGGTGTAATGTGCAATTTTAGTTACATAAACACAATTGTTAATATCTTATCTAAACCTTAACTGGAATAGGTGAAGGGTTTATATAAACTTTTGCTTGAAAACTAATCTTACAAGCTATTTGGAAATATATATGTTTATATCAAAATAGAAATTATAGCTTCATCATAGGGAGATTATTTTGTGACATTTTAGCTTGAGGAAGTGGACAACCTTACTTCAATCCCCCCAAATATTTTTCCTTAACTTAGGTTAAAAAAAAAAAAAAGGTAATCACTCGAACCCTTCATTCATTATCACCAATGCGCACATTATTAGATTAAACTAATCTTGCACCCTTCATTCTTCCATATATAAAAAGCAACCCAAAAAAGAACTTAGCATTAAAAAACAATAATAATAAGTTTAAGTTTGTAAATGTGCAAAGGAGCTGCAATTTGGTGGATTCAACTTCGTAAGGTAACTTATCTTCTGAAGTTTTTTATTCAACTGTGATACATCTTTTAATTAGCTAAGAGAAATATCATTATGCACTAAATAATGTCATAAATTAATTAAATCACAGCAGATCCTAAAAAATCCATGTCCATCATCTTCTTTAATCCTAAATAATTATTTCCCTTTGAATTAAAAATATAATTAGTCATATATTCAATAATATTAACTGATGGGAGTATTATAGTGTCAGAAATTTGGCTGTACTACACTACAAGTTGAAAAATGTATTGCGGTTGTAGCAAGAAATTCACCTTCATCATATGCACACAACACAACCCATCATAAATATTGGCCTCTCTTTTATTTCATTTACGAGACATAATTTTGAGCTATGAATTAAATATTCTTTAATCTAATTTAGTATTTGGAAATATAGCAATACTCTTTTCATTATAATTTTGATGAATTTGTTGACGTGTTGATTTTTGTTTTCATCGAATTAATCTCAATATTAATTTTATTTTTTTTTATCTTACATTAAGAAATTCAATTCCTAATTTATGATAATATTATTAAATTATAGTTGAATTCTGAGAAATTGTGAAAAGCAAAATCAAGTATTTGGTAATTTTCTCAAACTATATTACAAAATTCTGCAAATAAAAACTGAGAAAAGTTACAGAGAAAAGGAAAAAATTGGGATAAATTCCCAAGAAATTAAAAATAAAACAAGAAAATTCAATCTTAATAATCACAAACTTAAAAATGATACAATTACAAAACCTTTATAAAAAAAAATAAAAATTATTCAAAAGGACTCAACATATACCTTGATCATCATCAGCATAGTCGACTCAATTCATCAAAACCATACACCATACAGAAACTGTTCTCACCCCAACATGCCTCATCAAGAATCTTTTATGTCACAATGAAAGAATTGCAGAAAATATACCAATCACAAACAACACAACATTGTTGCTAATAATAAATCTTTCTGCGCTAGAACTATCTGTAGGAGAAGTTGGACTATCTGAAATGGATGACTTAGCCTTCTTTTTCTTTGAAATTTCTGGCGCAGGCGCCGGAGTCGGAGGCTTTGGGGTAAAAATATCTATAGGAAGCAAAACCTTATCAACTTGATAAATTGCAAGTTGACCATCAGTATAAACAGTTCCTGAAACACTTGTATTTGTAAGTCCTGTGCTAATATTTACAGCATTCCCTGAAGTAGTTACATTCAACTGAAACCTGTCACCTGAACCAGCTTGTGTATGGACAGGGTTACTAATAGTTTGGAACTGGGAAGTTGATAAATAAGTTGGGATAATGTGGAATTGAATAAGCTCTGATTTTTCTTGATCATTGATGGTATTAAGAGTACCTGCTTTCAGGCTTTGAAATGCACTGTCACTTGGTGCGAAAATCGTTACACCATTGTTTGTGTTATTTAGTTGACCATTCAACGTGACATCTTCTTGTGTGGCTTTAAGTAGCCGGATAAAGAGGGTAAACTGATCGGCTTTTTCGAGGATTTTGGTGACATTGGTGGGGCCGGGCGGTGCTGGACCTGCCGCAGGAGCTGCTGCAGGAGCTGCTGCCGGACCTTGAGCAAGGGTTTTCGTTGAATGCAGGAGGAAGAATAGAAGTGAGGAGAGGAGAAATTTCGATCCTACCATGTTACTACTACGGTCGTAGTATAGGTAGAAAGGGGACCAAAAGGAGAAGCGAGAGTGGTCCTGTTTGATAGTTTGATGGTGCAAAAGAAAGGGGAGAAAGGAGGGTTTATAATGAGGAGAAAGAAAAAAAGAGGTTAGGTATAATGTTGCAATTTCCAGTTAGATAACATTAGCTGTAAATAGCATTATCTTACTTGGAAAGGAGGGTGGAATTAGTGGAGAGAGAGTGAAGTAATACTGTTGGAGCAAACTGGTTTGCTTGAAAATACAGGATCAAGATATGAAGTGGTGTGTGTGGGAAAATAAGGATTTGCATGATTGCTTTGCTTTTACTTTGTTTTCGTATTTTGGGTTAAAAAATGGAATTGCCACAATGTTACGAAATAAGCTGTTATGGGTTTATTGCAGTTACTTATTCCCCAATTCCTATGATTATTCTCCTATGATTACTTTAGAAGAAGATAGTGGGAATGTCTAATGATGTGTTCCGCTTTTGAAGTAAATTTTAGCGTTTGAAGAATACAATAACTTTTCAAATAAATTTTAGCATTAGATAAATTAATTTTTTAGACAGTTTTTAATTAATTATATAAGATTTTATAAAAAAGTAACTATGTTAACTTTTAGCATTTTATAAACAATTATTACAATCAATTAACGATGCTAACGATGCTCAAACAAACACACCCTATGATTATTAATATCCGGAAATGTGGTTGTCTTTTGTCTAGGATGAGCTCAAACAAACACACCCTATGATTATTAATATCCGGAAATGTGGTTGTCTTTTGTCTAGGATGAGACCGCCCATGTATGAAAGCTTAACTAATTCAATTGAAGTACATAAGATGTAGCAAGTGATATATATATATCACTTTTTTACCTCATTTGGGTGTGTTAAGGGTTTTGATTCTGCTGTAGATAAAGGGGAGGAACATTATTATGGTTGTGAAATTTCATTGAGACATCATTTTGCATGTAATAAAATAGAATAAATTAAGTAATTAACCATAGTAACGATGATAATCATCATCGTCATAATCATAATATTATAGATAGGTTATCAAACAGACTTGGCCGTTCATAATTCAAACTGTAATAACATTAATGTAAACAGCAAGTATAAACCAACCAATGTTGACATTGCCTACTGACCCATCAATTAGTTGGCTAGTTCTAAATCTAAGTTTCAATAAGAACCATAATTTAAGGAATTAGGTGCACTTTTAAAACCACTTCGGTAGCTAGAAATTTTCACATTTACATATCAAAATTTAATGGCATTACACACAGTTGGTACAAGGCCTTTTCCTCAGCCTCAAAGTTTTCTCCATAAACAAAACTTTGGATGAACAAAAGCATATACATAAAAATGCATCCAATCCAAATCAATTAAACAGCCAGTGCTGGAAACAGGGGTGAAGGTGTACGAACCTAAGCATGGTTTTCAATTCTTGATCGCAGCAACAAATTGTTTTCGTTGACAAAATATATATAATATATATGCCAATTGAAAAGCCTTAAAAAGGAATTAGTGGGAAAAAAAAAACATCCGACCTAAGTTATAATGATATGATGTCTTTTGTTTCTACAATGTACAGCCAACTGAAACCACAACTGTGGATGATAAAATGAGTGTACAGATTACATTTGCTGCTACGGAGTTACCTATCATATTCCTTGCTACTCTCCACCAATTTCCTTTGCGTTAAGGCATCCTGAGCATTTAACTTCTCAGGAACAAAATCTACAAAAACAAGTAATTAAATACAGAATCACCCAAAAAACAGAAATACTGCAGAATGTAAGTTATAGCTTTATCCTATTCTTTAAAATTAGCATTGAAGCTTCCAATGGTGAAAGGCAAAACAACGCATGGAGAAGAGTCAACACAAGTACCTGAAAGAAAGTCAAATCTCCTCTGATCACGAACAACTGATGCTGGAACAAAAAAAAAAAACAAAAGTAAATATTCTTACTTAGTACCCTCCATCTCCAATAAATATGGGAATAATGTTTTGGAACAGTATAACACTGGTATAGACTTTGACAAAGTTCCTGATAAATGCAGTTTAAAGGTGGATACAATTGCTTGGGTTCAAATTTTATCCAAATACAAAATGATATGTTGATTAGTTGATTCTTCAAATGTGTACACAAATGAGCAAACATCATCGTTTCAAGCTCCATAAAAATTCCTAGTATTCAAGACTTTATGTTGCTATAGTTCGTTCTTGCAAAACTATTTTCTCAGTAACAAACAAAATCAATTGAGCAGAATAATAACTTGAAGTATGAAAAATTCAGTCTCATTAGAACAAGTGTCAGCATGAATCCCCTAAAATGATGCTCCTATACTTCTTTTATTGTATGACACAATTCTCTGTCCAATTGACTATGACTAATCCAGTACACAAATTACAGGACCCATATAGAGGGAAACACTCCTAACATGGTATTTTATGAACCCACGCCTAAAATTCGAGACCTCTAGTTAAGAGAAAAGAAATCCTAATCCGAACTCTGTCTATTAGAAAGAAAGAAAATAATGAGACCTCACATACTTAATCATTAGTTATCTGTTGAACATTTGAATAATTTCTATTTTCACTAAGATTCATACTTTGTTATTGTGCTCTATTTTGGTCACTTTCTGCTTTATATGTACAAATTGTTTTATTTTTCAAAATCAAAATATTTGATCTTTCAGATTAACTAATCTAGTTTTACTAGCTCAGTTCATATCCCTCTTTAAGGAGCAAATGTCATCCATTCAAAAAGTACAAAAACACAGCACTGCTCTTGATCTTTCTATAACAAATGAAAATACTAGGAATTCATAGTATGAACTAGAGTCTAGAGGTCCCTCAATTTTACTCATGCTATACTCTTTCTGAAAGTCTATCAATGCCCCTTTGGAAACAAATGAATACCACAAATTTGTGGAATTCATTTACAAATTTTTGTTTTTCTGTTTGGAAGACTAAAAAAATATGGATTTGAATTCTTGAAATTGCTCTATCTATCTCAAATTCTACAAATTTAGGTGGAATTTGAAGATGAATTCCACAAAATTACACCCTAACCAAGCTCCATTCTTGTTATTTTTGAAATTTGTTCATTTGTTTCAAAGTTCAAACAAAAAATAACAAATGAATTGAGCAATCATATGCTCAAACAAACAGACACACACACACAAAAAAAAAAAAAAGAACAAATAGAGGTTACCTAGGTGCTTGTAGCTTAGAGATTTTTTTCTATCCCGAACAGAGCAATCATATGCATCCTCACAAAATTGTTGAATGAACTTCTCCTGCACCCAACCAACAAAATTATTGATCAAACATTAAGAACCCTAATTGCACCTTATTAAAAAAAGAAAACCTAACCCTAGAACTGCAACATTTCTGAAAATCCCAAACAATAACGAAATTGAAAAACTACCGTGGCTTTATTGACAAGAAAAACAACATCTTCATTAAGTTGCAAAGCAGAGTCTTCAATTTTAATTATTCTTCTAATCCTAGCCATTGGAAACCTAACCATATTCTCATCTTCTCCTTCCTCGTCATCCCCTTCAGCTCTTTTATTTTTCTTGATGTTGCTCTTCTTCGAGCTCTTACTGCTAGCATTCTTAATTTCACTGACCCTGTCTTCAGATTCTTGTGACTCAAAGTTTGAGGAAGTCAAATCAAGGACGTCTAGCGATGCGCTTCTTTCCCTTGTACCATTTGCAGTGTTGTTTTTCTTCTTCTTTATGAGTTTCTCTTGTTTTGGTGATTTTGCAGGCGATTTTTTGGTGGGTGTTTTAGCGGTTGGTGCCAATTTGCTTTTCTCTTTCTTGTTGTCTTCCTCCTTGTTCTTCGATTTTTTGGCGGAGGCCATTGCTCAAGCTCAAGTGTTAGAAGTTCCAATGTTTCCCTCTTCAATTGCAATTGCACGATTTTATGTGTGGGCCGATTATTGTATCTGGGCCTATATTTTAGTTGAGCTGGACTAATTTACAATTTTGAGATATTATAAATAGTTTTTTTAAAAATTTTAAAATTTAAAAATATACATAATTTCGAAATTGTTTATGACATCTTCACAATATCCTATTTTTTAGGAGGTGTGTTTTTATAAGGGATATTTTAGGAATATTTAAAAATTTTGTGGTATATTTTATGGGATTTTAATTTTGTGGTAGGTAGACATTGATCTGTGTTATATTTTAAGTTTGCCCTTTTAACAATGGGGTTCTTTTGATTTGTTTATTTAAAAGGTTGTCAAATTCAAAATGTCTACCAAAAATTTATATAAAAGAACATTTTTTTATTTTAACAATTTTATAAGAACATTTTTCAAAAAAAAAAAAAAAAATATATATATATATATAAACAAACTAATTTAAACAAACCAAAAGATACAAATAAATTTAAAACGAACTCAAACATATTCATAAAATGTCTTTTTCAACATTATTTCTACTTGTTTGTCCCAGAAAATATGAATGTTCTTTTTCATACTTTTTTCAAGTTTTTGGATTTTTTGACTATTTTTTTATTTTTGGTGGATGAATTTATATATATCCCTTTTTACAATAGCATCTTAAAATGAACTTTATATCCATTACAGTAGAATTGTTTAGTAATTAATATTATGACAATCAAATTTGAATACTCAATTAAATTTATAATCAAATTAAAAATATTGACTATTAAGGTGTCAAATTCTTATACGAATTAAAATGTATAGACCAATTAGATATTTCTATTTTGATCAAAGACCAGAATTTAATCCTAAAAAAAAGTATATAAATGGTTGTGGTCTCTAGAGAAAAATAACATCAAGAGAGAACTTACGTTTTTTGAGTAAGCTTTCACATCTGAGTGTGTAACCTTTGGAAGCCACAAACCAACATTCTTTATCGCAGTTGAATCAACAAACAATGATGTCAAGTACACATCTCTAATCTTTGCAATTTGATTGAATAATCAAGTAATCCTGCATGTTCTAAAGTTTGATTATTAGGCAAATCCTGCTTTCAATTGGTATTAGAGCCCTATACCAGATAGCTAGGTTTTCTATATGAAAATTGTCATGATTGATTAATTATTGATTTTAGATTTTTAATTAAATTTAGGAATCTCTGATTATTAATAATAATAATAATAATAATAATAATAATAATAATAATAATAATAATAATAATATATTATTATTATTATTATTATTATTATTATTATTATTATAGAGGATAAATTGATTAAAAATTTTTGTTACGAATTTTGAATTTTTACCACGAGATCGTAAATTTTATTTGCTTCCAGCATTATCGAGGTATCGGAATCGGTACCGATTGTTGATTGGGCTGCAAATATTTTCGGACCTGATTAAGAGGAAAAGGAAAAATTGCAAGGAGGGGGGGGAGGGGGTACACGTTATTGGGTGTTCACAATAGTGTTGTTGATAGAGTAATAATATATATATATATATATATATATATATATATATATATATATATATATATAATAAAAACAGAAACAAACAAAGATAAGAAGAGAAGAAGAAAATAAGAGTGAGGTAGAAAGTAAAGTGTAAAAGAAAAACAAATATTTGAGTTTGAGTTGAGAATAGGAGTTAGTGACAGAAGAGAAGTGAAAGGATTAAAAAGTAAAAGAGAGAGAGAGAACAGAAAAAAACAAAGAGAAACATGAAGCAGCAGAAAGAAAACAAAGGAAAAAAAGGGAAAGAGAACAGAAAGAAGAGAGGAAAATAGAGCTTAGATGTTTTCCTAATGTCTGGTGATGTATAAGAATAGAAGAGGAAGTGTGAAAAAGTAAAAACGAATAAGAAACGGGAGAAAAAAAAGTAAAAACCAAAAACGGGAAAAAAGGAAAAAAGAAAAAGAGAAAGGGAAGAAGAAACTATCGTGCATGGTGACCCCAGATTGTCAGGGAAGGGTCTACTGAACTAAGGAGACCGCCGAGGTCAAGGGCACGTCAGAAAAGGGAGTAAACCACCAGCAAAAACCGAGGTTGTTATTTTATGAACAGTAACCCTCGCAGCAGGGACGTGAGGAAGAAGAAGATCAAAACGACATCCTAGGCTACATTTTAGGTATTTTTCCCCTAGATACTTGAATTTTGTCAAATTACAAATTGGTTCCTAAAGTTATAAGTTTATGCAATCGGGTCCTTTTGGAAACTTTTAATTTGTTGAATTTAGTCCTTCTAGTATAATTTCTGCAAATTATATTTGGTCCTTGAAGTTTTGGAGTGCTTGCAATTGAGTCCTACAGAACTTTTAAATATTTTCATTTAGGTCCCTTCGGTTAATTGATTTAGGAATATTGCAAATTGATCCTTGAACTCACTGCTAGGCTTCAATTGAATCTCTAGAAACTTTAAAACTAATGCAATTGAGTCCTTTTGGGTTTAATTTAGTATTATTTTATAAATTGGACAAATTGGTTAATTAATTCAACTAAATTATAATAAATATTATTAAATATAATTAATATATATGATAAATTGAGTTTGATATTAAACATAAATAGCACTATTAAATATTTTAAATATTAGTAAACATACGTTGAAAGTTAAAATTCAAATGAAATTAAAATATTTTATAAATATGATTAATGTGATAAAAAGAGAATAAATATTAAGTCATACATTTTATTTTATATGAAATATAAATAAAAAAATTAAAGATTTAAATTAAATTATATAAGACTATCAAATATAGAATGGGAGTAAGGGAAGCAACTCGAAGTTTGATTTTAGTTCTAACTTAAGATAAGTATAATTTTTAAGAATATTAATTGAAATGATTTGTTATTGTGAAAATTTTTATTGATATAAGTTATATATTGATTATTTGTTTGGATCAGTAGTCCGATCAATTGATTTTATATAATTTTATATATATATATATATATATATAATTATAATTATAATTTGAGTTGTTTTAACGCATATAGAAATAGAGTTGTTACATTCACATTCAAATTTCAATTTCACAAATATATTAACCCTAACTAACATCTAATTGGACTAATTTTATATCATTAATAATTTACATTTTCTAAACCCTAAAATAATTTAACAATAGCAATTAACAAATAAAAGACTAAAGGTATAAAACTTACCTCTAGGAATTCCAGTAGCATAGCAGCAGCGGCAACAGTAAGGTGGCGGCCGGCATGAATGAAAGTCCTCTCTTACTCTCTTTTTCTTTCTTTCCCTTATCTTCTATTCTTCACTTTAAGAAAAATGAGTTGTATCTCATTTAGTGCCTATGTTTCTTTACGTTTGTAATGTATTTTATTATTTTTTATTTTAATGATCACAACAACGTAGTTTTGATCTTTCATTAAAAGAAAAAATTCAACTTATTGATACAGTATAGTGGTGGCCACGGGCCGGGCCGGGCCGGTTCCGGGCCGCAGCCCGCCGGGCCACGGTTCAAGGTTCAATGGAACCGTAACCGGCCCGCTGAACCGGCGGTTCGACGGCCCGGCGGTTAAATTCTGGGCTAAAAAACCGGCGGTTCATGGCGGTTAACCAACGGTTCGATTCAAAAAGCCCGCCGGTTCGCTTACGGTTCACGGGCCTCCACGGTTACGGTTCAAAAAATTCTTGAACCTGAACCGGCCCGACCATCGGCCGGTTCAGATTACGGTTCAAGGCGGGCCGGTTTTTCACGGTTACGGGCCGGTTCGGCCGGACCTGGCGAGCCGAACCGGCCCATTGCCACCTCTAATACAGTACCCGCAATCCTCCACATTTTCCGAAGACTGAGGAGAGGGATTGTTTTTCCACCAATTAAGTCAAAGTATGTCCTGACTTAATTTTTTTTTTTTAAACTAAAATTGATGGGCTTTACTCCCTTATTACAAGAGGCCTAATAGCCCCAGTAACATCAATTTATATAAACCAAACGAGGAGCTTCCAAAATCCAAACTCCAAACAACAAATCCACAGCCTTTTAGCAAGCACTTCTTGCCTTCCTAAAAATCTTTCACCACATGCGCATCCCAAGACCTTTCTTTCTATCTCTTAATTTCCTGTCTGGACTTAATTTTAATTGCTCATTTCAATTATTTTCTGCAAATTAATGGATTCAATTATCAAATCAACTTAAACCAATTTTTGTCTCTTCAATCAACCCCCAGCGAATTACACAGGCATTCTTGGATTTTGATTTAAACAAGTACGCAAACATACTTGGATTATAATTCCAAATCAGCTTTGATTTCGCAATTAGTTTCTTACTATAAAAATAAATGGCGAAATTCATACGTCACCTACTCATTTTATGATCCTTTTTTCAGGATATTCTATCATCCCCTTAACCATTTTCTTTTAATTCAGTCATTATTATATTAATGTGTACAGCAATGGTTTTTATTTTAAAAAGTATATATATATATATATATATATATATATATATATATATATATATATATATATATATATATATTTTAAAATCTACAAGAGAAATGATAAGGACACCCGAAAATTACAAAAGATAAATGACACGTTATAACAAGTTTATTGATGACATCCACAATTTGACGTTAAGGATTAGTGTAGTGGGCCGTGCCCACAATGCAATGTAATGCCTCCCACAATACATTTTTAAGGGTTATAAGACCATAATAACCTTATTCATAAATATAAAATAAAAAATTCTACAGTCTAATCAAATTAACTAAAATTAAAATAAATAAAAATTTACTATAATTATTGATTAAATTAGAAAAGGTGTCCTCTATATATATATATATTAGAAGAGGGACTAATCCAACTTAGTAATAAGGAAAATTTACTATTCAATCCTGATTTTTTTTTTATCAATGTTCACTGAATTTTTAGCAATATTATATTTACATCTATGGCGTTTGGTCAATTTATTATTTAGTCCCTAATATTTATATTTAGTTATAATCATTATTTAGTCTCTGATATTTGGTCAATATTATTATTTAATCATTAGAGTTTGATAATTTCTTAAAATATTTTTAAAAAATTGATAGAATATTCACTAGAACCTAAAAAAAAACCATAAAATATAATTGAATATTAATATTTTTAAAATTAAGTGAGTAAATAATAATTATAAGGAGTAAATAGTAAATTTTCTCTCATAATAACGGGTGAGTGGTATTGATGAAATTATGGGGGCAAAGAAGAGATGGTGGAATTAGCCAGCAAATGCACTTTGTAATTATTAATATATATATATTCAACCGACATCCACATCTCTCTCCCATTTCCTACTTATTGCTCTACGCACGAATAAATCTCTATCTTATCACATTATAATCCCTCTCCCAATCTTCTAATTCAAATATCAACTTTACTTATATGTTTTCTGAAAGAAAAACAAAAAATCTACTTATGTAATAAAATATGTAATTACTTTTTTATTTACTTAAACATTAAATTATAGTAGAATTAAATGATTGTGATGATTAGGTAGCTAATTAGGAATTATTAGGGAGAGTTGAAAGAAGGCTTCCCTTGCTGTCTATCGACTACTTTTTCCTTTCTTGTTCCTTCACACACACATAATTAGACTTAAGGAGATTGAATAATTTGAAGAACTGAATTTCATTGATAAAGATGAACATTATCCGAAACATTAAAAAAATTGAAGAACAATATTGTTAAAAAAAAAAAAAACTCAAGAATGTTTTAATCCTATTATATGGGACCACATTTAATTATTTGATGGATTAATATACAATAATATAATAATTGGAGGAAACGTAACTATTCTCGTAGAACGAAAAACACTCAATTATTCCCTTTATAAGCTTCTTAAAATTCGCAACAAGACACCATTACTGCAATAAGCTTGTCATTATCTCTACTGTAACAAGCGTGAGCAACAGTACAAAAACCATCATCCTAAAAAAGCTTAACCAGATCATTAATGGCGTGTATTCTTTGCTCAAGTTAGCTTAACTCTTTACTTCTTCTCTTAAATTCCTTTCACGGTTTAACTAAACTATTTACAAAGCAAAAGCAATTTCTCTTAAGCAAGCAAAGAAACAGAGCAAAAAAGTAAAAGAAGATAAAGAAAGACTGTTGTTGTTTGTTCCTAAACCCATTGTTTCAAGGAAGCAGAAACAAGTTTTAATATTACTAAAAAGAAGCTAAGGAATCACGGAATATTATGAGAAGGGTGCAGATTCTTGTTTTGGTAGTATTTTTGTTTGATGTTCTTGCTGCGACGACGTCGTTTGCAGCCAATGTGACTTACGATCATAGGTCTTTGCTCATCGATGGCAAGCGGCGGGTTTTGATCTCCGGCTCCATCCATTATCCTCGCAGCACACCTGAGGTAATTTTTATTTCTCCTTTCTTTTTTCTTTTTTTATTTTCTTAGGAAAATTACAGAAAAGAATAATGTTCTATATTTATGCTGTGTACTGTAGATGTGGCCAGGTCTTATACAGAAATCTAAAGATGGAGGTCTTGATGTTATAGAGACTTACGTTTTCTGGAATGGACACGAACCAGTTCGAAATCAGGTGTTTTGATGCTCTGTTTTCTTTTTCCCTTTCTGTGAACATCACAGTGTTCTTTTTGTTTGTTTACCGAGAAAATGTAAGAGAATTAATAACTGAATTAATATGGAAGTGTGTTATGCTTTTTCCAATTATTAAGTAGATGGGTTTTCAGTTTTGACCTCTGTTTCTTGATTACTTTATTAATTAAATAAGATTTAACAAACAATTTATTGCTGATGCAGTTTAATTTTGAAGGAAGATATGACCTGGTGAAATTTGTCAAATTAGTAGGAGAAGCTGGACTTTATGTTCACCTTCGCATTGGTCCATATGTCTGTGCAGAATGGAATTATGGGTACAAATGTTTTTTTCTTAATATCCCCTTTATTTGATTAGCTGAGTAATAGCTTCTTTTCTTTTCTTTTCATTGATATTTTAGTGAATTGAAATATGATTTTGATCTCTTTTTTTTTTTTTTGGTTTTTGGTTGAGCAGTGGGTTTCCACTTTGGTTACATTTTATACCAGGAATCAAGTTTCGAACTGATAATGAGCCTTTCAAGGTAATTACTATATCTTAATTGTTAGTTCTTGTAATTGATTGATGGGTATTTCAAAAAATGTTAAAATTCTTATTACTCATTTGCATTTGTTGTGTTTCTGTTGTAGACTGAAATGCAGCGATTCACGGCTAAGATTGTGGACATGATGAAGCAGGAAAAGCTGTATGCATCTCAAGGAGGACCAATCATTTTATCACAGGTTCATTTTTACAATTGTTTTAGTAAATGGAATCTTTTTGATTGTGTCCAAGTTTTGCATATTCTATTATTATTGTGTTGACTTTCTGGTAGTGGAGTGTTATTGCGTTCTAGAAGGAAAATGTTTGTTCTTTGTTTCCTAATTTTGTTGTGGTGTAATCTTTTTGCCTTTTGAAATAAGTTTGGATTTTAAAATTTCCAACTTTTCAGATTGAAAATGAGTATGGGAACATTGATTCAGCATTTGGCCCTGCTGCAAAACCCTATATCAATTGGGCAGCAAACATGGCTTTGTCTTTGGGTACAGGTGTGCCTTGGGTCATGTGCAACCAAGGAGATGCTCCTGATCCCATTGTGAGTCCTTTTTTTTTTTATCATATTTTATTTTCATTTTCATTAGCTGCCAGGTTTACATGACGTTTGCTGTTTGATTTCTTGAATAAATCTGTAGATTAACACCTGCAACGGATTCTATTGCGACCAATTCAGCCCAAACTCTAAAAGCAAACCCAAAATGTGGACTGAGAATTGGAGTGGATGGTAAGTACACAAATTCAAACATTTGACAGTAGTGATAAACTGATAATTCATATTGGATGTAACGGTCACTCAAATAACAGTTGTTTCTAGTTTCAGTTACCTTATTTTACTCTAAATACTTCTTAAATTGAAATGCATACTAGGTTTCTAGCCTTTGGTGGTGCTGTTCCCTATAGACCTGTTGAAGACCTTGCATTCGCCGTAGCACGATTTTTCCAGCTAGGTGGAACTTTTCAAAACTATTATATGGTATATGCAAACTCTTCTTTGGTAAAAGCACAATCATAAACTAAAGTTTTTGAATGGCATTAAATTTCAAATTTATTTCTTGTCTACAGTATCACGGCGGGACTAATTTCGACCGAACTAGTGGACCTTTCATTGCCACAAGTTATGATTATGATGCGCCTCTTGATGAATATGGTATGTCTATGATTTTTCATCAGTTCTATAATTTAAGTTGACATGCTTTTTGTAAGCTATAGTTCATTTTTATGATATGACAGTATAATAAGATTAGATACATTTCACACTATATTGCAGGACTTATTAGACAACCTAAGTGGGGTCACCTGAAGGATTTGCATAAAGCCATTAAGCTTTGTGAAGAAGCATTGGTAGCAACAGATCCGACTACTACTTCCCTAGGTTCAAACTTGGAGGTACATTTTTCATTCCTTCTTAAATGGACACAAATAAAAAGGAAATGGAAACTGAAGAGCATGTAAAAAGGAAATGGACACAAATAAGAAGTCTCTCAACTGTTGATTTCAGGCTTCACAATTTGTTGTCTGATTTTTTCTTTCAGGCTACAGTCTATAAAACAGGATCAGGATTATGTGCTGCTTTTCTAGCAAACATTGCCACCACTGACAAAACTGTAACTTTCAATGGCAAATCATATAATTTGCCTGCATGGTCCGTAAGCATCTTACCTGACTGCAAGAATGTAGTTCTCAACACTGCAAAGGTATGCACTATTTTTGCAGTTTTATTATCCATTACGTTACAATAATGATTTATTCATTACGAGCCACTGAACATAACCATGGTAGTTTTGGCTATTTCTTTAGATCCCAGATAGATAAAACTAGTTTTAACTTTTTTAACTTTCTTATTATCATAATAAAGCTGCTTTTTTTTGGGAAAAAAAAAAAAAAAAAACTTTCTTATGACAGATTAACTCTATGACTGTGATTCCAAGCTTCACCCGCCAATCACTTGTGGGTGATGTTCAGTCCTCTAAGGCACTTGGCTCTGACTGGAGTTGGATAAATGAGCCAGTAGGTATCTCGAAGAAGGATGCATTTGTGAAATCTGGTCTATTGGAGCAGATTAATACTACAGCCGATAAAAGTGACTACTTATGGTACTCATTAAGGTATGCAAGTCTTCTAATTTATGCGGCTGTTTCACTACTCTGTCATATATGTTCTCTGTATTCATATGGTTATAAATAAATGTGTTCATACCTGAAAATTATTATTGCGATTTTTGGCAGTATTAATATCAAAGGCGATGAGCCCTTCTTGGATGGTGGATCTCAAACTGTTCTGCATGTGGAATCTCTAGGCTATGTCCTTCATGCTTTTGTTAATGGGAAGCTTGCAGTGAGTGCAGCAGGCAAGAATAGTGGTAATACTAAGATTGCAGCAGACATTCCTATCACAGTTGTATCTGGAAAGAACACTATTGATCTCCTAAGTGTGACTGTTGGACTTCAGGTTTGACATTCTTTATTGTAATTATTTATGCAAGCAATTATTAGATAAGAGTATTGTAATCTGGTTTATGTCCTTCTCTAGTTATAAAACTGAGTGAAAAGAACACATTTGAACATGTATAAGATGTGTATATTATGTGATTGAAAATTATAAATGTTATCAGAATTATGGAGCATTTTATGACTTGGTCGGTGCGGGAATAACTGGTCCAGTAAAGCTGAAGGCGCAAAATGGCAATTCCGTTGATCTCTCCTCACAGCAGTGGACATATCAGGTAGGTCTTTGTTTTTCAGATTCTCCTAGTGGACTGGACAAGGCCTGGAAAATCCAATAGTTGGTGCCAGAAAATTGTTAAAATTTTATAGTTT
This sequence comes from Croton setiger, assembly GCA_948099555.1. Lineage (NCBI taxonomy): Eukaryota > Viridiplantae > Streptophyta > Magnoliopsida > Malpighiales > Euphorbiaceae > Croton > Croton setiger. Next base: position 33,936 of record CANUEY010385624.1, read on the forward strand.
TTGCAATTGAAAATGCTGGGCAAAGAAAAGGCTAATTTTTCCAAATTCCATATTCAGTACAGAAAACACCATTGAAAGAAAATTTGAAGTACCATACTCTTCATTTTTATTTTTATTTTATTGCAACTGCAGATTGGACTTCAAGGTGAAGAATCTGGCATTTCTAGTGGAAGTTCTTCACAATGGATTTCACAACCTAACTTGCCTACAAATCAGCCTTTGATATGGTACAAGGTAACCTCAATATGTATTAACTTGATTTTCATTTTTTCATATTCAATTGAAAAAAAAGAACAAGTTGCATTTTATCTGCGAGTCACAACTATATGCTTGGTTTTGAGGATGATCTGTCAACTTCATCAGAACTAATAAATAAATATACTTCCGATCCAGACTAGTTTTGCTGCGCCTGATGGTGATGATCCGATTGCGATTGATTTCACTGGAATGGGGAAGGGTGAAGCATGGGTGAATGGACAAAGCATTGGACGTTATTGGCCAACCAATGTGGCCCCAAATAGTGGTTGCACCGAGTCTTGCAACTACAGAGGAGGTTACAATTCAAACAAATGCCTTAAAAACTGTGGAAAGCCTTCTCAAACATTGTAAGTGCATTAGAAAAAAGTCTAATATTGTAATTGTTCAGAACAAATGGAATTCTGATATGAAACAAGAAATGTTGCAGGTATCATGTACCTCGTTCGTGGGTAAAACCTAGCGGGAACATGTTGGTTTTGTTTGAGGAAGTAGGGGGTGATCCAACACAAATAGCATTTGCTACGAGACAGGCCGGAAGTCTATGCTCACACGTCTCAGAAACCCATCCACAACCTGTAGATATGTGGAATACAGATTCAGGAGCAACAAGAAATCCAGGATCTGTACTATTACTGGAGTGTCCCAATGCTAACCAAGTCATTTCTTCAATTAAGTTTGCAAGCTTTGGAACTCCAACTGGAACCTGTGGAAGTTTCAGCCTTGGTCAATGCAGTAGTAGCAGTGCTCTTTCCATTGTACAGAAGGTAATGACTAATGACCCTGCTCATAAATTTAAATGGAGTTTCTTATATTGGCTCTGATTTAAACAAATGAAACTTAATTTTACAGGCTTGTGTTGGATCGAAGAGTTGTAGTGTGGGAGTTTCAATTAGTACATTTGGTGATCCTTGCAAAGGGGTAAGAAAGAGTTTAGCAGTAGAAGTTGCCTGTACATGAGATTTTTTGTCAAAATAGTTCACTTTGCTTGGGACTTGACCAAAGAATTGTCGCCAAGCTAGTGTCAACTTGAATAAGCATTTTCACTTATTATGAAAGCAAGATATAGAAGGAAGAAGAATTCTTGTTTCATTCCCCAACAGTGTATTACCGTAGCATTTATGTTACATCACAATGTCATAACTATTAGTATTTATTTATCAATAAATCTAATTTTCTGCTAATCCAATTGTTAGCAGAATCTATATCTGAATCTAGATTTTAACTGACAACGAGAAGCATTATTAGTAACATATTTTCTTGCTTTTATTTATATGAATCCAATACAAACAAAAAACAAAAACAAAAACTTAGAGGACATAAAATCATATGCATCTAGAAACCAAGTTTATATATATATGTATATATCTAGTTTTATTTTTTGTTATCAGTATTCAGAAACTTCCTTAATAGCTCCAAAGCTGTTCTGCCTTTGAAACCTGCAAATCATGCAAAGGGGTGAAAAGAGAGATGGCGTTTTGTACTTATCCTCGCCGCCGATCATTGGCATAGGAACTCCACTTTTGACAGGGCTAACATAAGCTGGCCTGTAAGTCTTGCCCAAAATTCCTTCAACAAGATCTGTGAGGTTGAAAAACTTGAACTGTGTCTCCAAATGAGCAAAAGCATCATTCTGAGGCAATTGGTACTTGTGAATCCTGTCCTCTTCTTTCCCAATAGGCTTTACCTTAATATTTAGCTCCACCAACTTATCAACTGTGACTCTTATAGTATTAACATCATCCGTTCTTTCAACCACAACCTCTCTTTCTGCACCATTAGCTCTCCATTCTGCATCTCCGTCGGAGGGGATGTAAACAGTCTCACCGTCCCAACTTACTGTAAGAGCATCAACTTTATCATCCCATTGGGTAACTCTTTTAGCAGCAATGACTAATGTGTGAGTATCAAACATGACAGATAGGGCTTGTACCCATGTAAAGTCCCTAGTCCTGCCCTGCGGTCGAGTTCCAATGAAATGTGCATTGATTTGTAGACTATCATCTGAGACAACGGCAAAGTTTCCTCCTTTTTCACCATGGAAATAAAACATCACACCATCACCCCCAACAAATCTTGGATCATAGCACAAAGACCCATATCCACTGCAATTTGGTCTTCTCCCTGTAAGTGAAGAGAACATAAATATTAGAAACATAGATAAATATATATGTAAAAAGAAAAAGAAGCAAAAGCAGAGTGTCTCATTCATTACATCTGCAGGTGACTTCACATTTGCTACTGCAATCTATGAAACATCCTTTTTGCTTGCTGGCTAGGACAGGTTTCCTTTCTGGGCATTGATCTGGGCACACCAAAGTCCTGCCATAGCAGCGTCCTCTAGCAAGGCAGTAAGCCTGGTCTTGGCCAGATGGGGACTTTTGCAAAATGTAATGAGTTCTAGCTGGATCTAAAGGGTCTTTCTTGTAAGTCATACCTCCAACGAAGTTGCCTTCTTTAGAGATAACTACAAGAAAGAAACCCAGTACGAAAAAAATCTTGCTCGTATCCATTGCTGAGTTTATTTATGTTTTAGCTATCTATGCATGGGAAAAGATGAGAGGTTAAGCACCTTTATATATAGGTAGAAAGGAGAGGGGTACGGTGTCAAACTGCAACTAGCTAGCCTTGGATTAAGGCTTAATTCTTGTTAATTTTGAGTATTAACTTAAGCCAAATAGCTCAGAAACAGCCTTACCTAAGCTTGTAGTTATATTTCTATCATCAAATGGGTGTATTAAAATCTGTGAAAAGAATGATAATTTTAATGCATTAAAAAGACGGGCTTTTCCAAGTATTTTAATGTATTTTTTTTTATATACCATTTCTATGTTCTTTTGAAATTGATTACCTCTACAAATTTCTGATTTTGAGGTTTCATAGCTCAAGAATTAATTGCATGAGAAAGTGAAAACTGAAAACTAATGCTTCGTTTTCATTTTAAATAAAACTGCACAAAAGGATTTGGGCACATAGAAAAAGAAAATCCAAGCTAAGAAAGTAGAATGAATTGGGTGTTTCTTGCGGCTGCATCAATGGGCAAATCGGTGAGTATTCAAATTGAATGGGGAACGAAAGTAAATTTAAAGGAACTTTAGTAAAATTAGAACTTATTATTACTTCAAATGTTTTAGTGGGAAGTTGTAACTTGTAATATATGTCTACTTTTTTTTTATTCGATTAATATATGTCAACTTTTGATATTTGGTTTTTATAAATGTTATTTTTTTTTAAAAAAAATATTTACTAAATTAAATGTCATATTTTTAAATTATTAAATATCATATTTTAATTACTGATAAATATACAAAATAATTTATATATAAAAGGCAATATATAAAATTTGAGAAACATTTGAAGATGTGGCATAATTATAATTGAAGGAGTTGTTTATAGAATTCTACTTTTCCAATAAAAAATAATTTTTTCTAATAATTGTATTTTTAAAAAAGATAATGTTGAAAATTTAAACTTTTGTATTTACAAAAAATAAAATGATACTAAGAAATAGAATAATTGTGTTCGGTTAGATTGTATAATATTACAATTTAATGATTTTAAAAAAAAAAAAAGCAAATAACACTTTTTCAAATTTATGATGATTAAAATAGCAGATTCTAAAATTTAAAATTTTACTACTAAAAATAATATTATATACTCATTATATTGTCAATAAACAAATTTTGACCTATGTTTTGTGTATGATTTCTGTTTGAGTTTCTATGTACCTTTCCAAAAAGGAAATTTCGAGACATATAACTTAGTAATGTGACAATGCCTAAGTTATTGTCACAAAGTTTATAGTTTGAATTCTTTTGTTTAGGGGTCAAATCGGCAAATCATTTTTACAAGTGCCTTAAACTCCACTTTTCAGGAGTGCAGACAGTCGTGCCGGACAGTGAATCATTTTTATTGATCCCAAAAGTATATCAATATGATACTTGAAATGTTCGCAAAATTATGTTGATAATTGTTATGGTGACCAAGAAGTCCGGAAAATAATGAAACATTTAGGGTTAGTTAGGCAAAAATCGAGTCTATATATTGAAAGGTATATAAAAAGTTAATTTATATATTATTTGTTTGACAAAAAATAAATTTTATACATTGATAGATATGTAAAAATCAATTTATATACTGACCACTATATAAATCTTCATCTTCTTCACAAGTAGGGCTGTAAATGAGCCGAACCAAGTATTGTGCTGCTCGATCTCAGCTCGTGTTAAATTCCACGAGCTCAAGCTTGCGTTAAATTTCACAAGTTCGAGCTCGAGTCATGCTCGTGTTAAATTCCACGAGCACGAGCTCAGCTAACTTGGCTGTTTTATGTTGCTATTCGAGCTCAAGCACAAGCTCGAGTTTGAGCTCGCAAATAAACTTGAGTTTTAGCTCATAAGTAAGCTCGAACTCGTTTATTACTGCTATTTGAGCTCGTGTTCGAACTGTTAAGAGTTAGTCAAAAATCAAGAAAAATCATTTTTAATGTCGTTTTAGTGAAAAAATGAAAATAGCAGTTTCAGTGAAAACGAAATGAAAAATAACAAAAAAATGAAGTCGGGAGGCGGGTGACTTGGCTGAAGCATAATTTTTAGCTTGGTATCAAAATGATGTCGTTTTGATAGGCTTGCGAGCTTATTTAACAAGCAACTTGCGAGCTTATTTAACAAGCAACTTGCGAGCGTATCAAACGAGCTACTTGCGAGCCTTTTTAAACAAGCTGTTCGCGAGCCTAACTACTCAGCTCGTTTATTAAACGAACCCGAATATTCGGCTCAAGCTCGGCTTATTTATTATTGATCCGAGCTTAATTCGAAATGTTATCGAGCGAACACCGAGCCGCTCGCGAACAGCTCGACTCGTACTGCCTTATTCACAAGGTCCTTCTATGTCAAAAAGATCTCTTTAATAATTTTTCACAAACTACTTTTTTTGCAACCAAATGAATAGTGAATATATTAAATTAAAATGAATAGTGAATATATTAAATTAAAGGGTCAGAATATGGTATCAAATTCGTCATGAAAAAAGTATTTTTTAACTATCTAATTTATGTTTAAGAAACTTTCCTAGTTTAAATTTATTGTATTTAAAATTTAATGTGTAAAACTCTTAATTTTTTTTAATTTAATGGTGAAATTTCATAGATCACACAATGTGAAAGTTTACTCTTATATATTAATACGTGTTACTAATAGTTTATCATAAAAATAATTCTACTAATTTTAGGTTTTTTTATGATAAATTGATTTAATTAATAATAATGTAATTCCTTTTTCTTCGTTGAAAAAAATTAATATAATGCCTTTTCTTCAACGATTAATAATATAAATAACATCTCTTTCAAAAAATATATATAAATATCATAACAAATTCATTTTTCATAATCTAAAATATTATATGATTAAAATTCAAGAATAAAATATCTTAAATATAATTAAAAATATTCTTCTACATGTATTAAAAAATATATAATTTTACTTAAGATAGGATATAAAAAATGAAATATTTCTTAGTTTATTTTAAAAATGTATATTGAAATTGAAGTATGCAGAAGAAGTAGTCTTTGTTCTTGTAACACCTAACTAAGCTACCTAAGCCAAATGGCACCAAGTTTTATAGTAGTTTGAATGCATGTGATGTGGCTTGTTTACCGGAAAATCTAGTGCTCTTAGTACACTGTCGCATTGCATCGATCTAATAAAAAAGGTATTTTTGATAAGAGAAATGGTTAAATAATTTAAAATACCAAAATTTGATTGAATTAGTCGCATACACCATAAATACAATTCCTTCAATAAGCAATTCCTGTGTCTGAAAATGGAATTTGACCATAATTAAGAATTTAATCAAAATGCCTCACTACTAAGCAAATTAGATGACCACACAAATTGAATTTGATAGAATATATTTTTACTATTACATCTCAAGATATAACTTGTAAATGTATTTTGGTTGAAATAATAAATTCAATCCCAAAATACCATAATTATAAATTATAAATTTCTAACAAAATTTATAGATTATACTAATATTTAACATTGTGCTCAAATCCGGATTTATTATATAAATTTATAATATATTTCTCATATATTTGATTTTAGTCAGTAAATCAAATGCATAAATTCAACTCTAAATTTAGTGCATTAAATATTAGCTTGGCATATTAAACAGTTAAAATCCCATCAACCACCCTTCAAATCAGGGCTGCGACCAGCATGCAGTCAAATCGAAGTACCACCACATTACTCCTCTCCCTAAATTGGATTTTCTCTCAATCCCAACACACTGCAGACTTGAAAAGAAGTGGAAAATAGATAGAAAGATATTTAAGAAGACAATTCTAATTATTTTTTACCTTAAATTTTGAAACCAATAGCTATCATACTATTTTTGTTACGACCCAAAATCGGATTGCATATGGCGTGCAACCAGACCTGAGTCACACAAGCCTTAAATTTTAATAATTAAAATGCAATTTCATATAAAAATCACTGTTTCAAAAATTTCTTTCCTTTTAGATTACAAAACTCAAATATAAATTATTTTACAAGTCGGAAATTTTCTAAAAATAAAGATACAAATTAATAACAAACTCGACTCAAATCGCTCGACTTGAGAAGGAAAGACACGAAGCCTCATCTTAGCAGAGTACCGGGAACCTGCAACAGAAGATATAATAAGGTATAATCAATTAAATTGCTTAGTAATTCTCATGTGTAGTGGTGGAACACCTAATAGAAGATTATCACATATCGCATAACACGTATCAAATTCGCAAAAATTAGAATGTCAAGAAGATTCACTCCTCAGCCAGTATAAATACATTCATAATCTCTCTTCAACCAATATATCATCGCACATCACAGTGTCACACACATAATCACTCCTCAGTCAGTCTATAATACGCATCGCAGTGTCATTTTCATTTCATATTTCCACTCTTTTTTTTTTTCCAATCATTTTTTACATTTGTCACACCATCATAAAAAACAAACATTTCATAACAATAATCAATCAAGTAGCATTCAACATATAGACTCATCATTCTTTGACTTTCAGCTTACAAAAGGCCTGGATGTAGTAAATATAGAAATGAATAGGACAGTCTGGCTGACATATGACACTCCTAACACAACAACATCACACCATAAACAATTCATATATCACCTATGAAACTTACTTCGGCTCCCGCTGCTAACAATCCACTGGATAAATCCCTAAGTATTGATCAAGAAACAACGCTACCATAAAATAACTTCAGGAGACCTTGTAAACGAAATGTACTAATTAAACACTAATGGACAAACTCAAGATGTGATACTAATGCATAGAAATATGATGCATGACATGAAAAGGATGCAATGAATAATTTAAAGTTTAGAATCCTACACAATTAAGTATCCAATTATTCTTGCTACTTATAATATTATAAAAGTGAAAGTTATTTTGTAGTTCAAATTTAACTTCAAATAAGTTAAATAACAAAAACTTATTATATCATTTGAATTTTCATAGTTTGTAATATCGTATATAAATGATATTTGAATTTTTAAATAGTTTATAATGTATTAATAAATGTATGTGATGATTATATATATATATATAGAAAGAAAGTTTTAAAATAAATTATTTATAATATCACATCGGTGCATGTCTGGTGTTAATAATATCATTTGTAAAATAAAATTGTTTTATAGTAAAAGAAAAAAATCATTGCATTTAAAGCTCAAACACATCATCAATCTCCATGCATACGTGTCATTATTAAGCTTAAAGATATTGAAATAACTATAGTTAATTAACTTTAATTAATGGGTGAAAATAGATGTGATGTGGTTATGCTGCATTGCCAAAAGTGATGACAAGCTCGATGCATAGGATCCAACAAACACCATAATATGAATACTTTAATAAAAAAAATATAAGATCTGAGATTAATATTAATTGACTTCTTATATATTATGGAATGTGCATGTGTAATATTGCGGATCTTCTGCCCACTTAATCTGTATTGTCATTTCATTGTTGGCATCATCATATTATTTTATTCATAACTTTAATTTCTGCTTTTAAATGAATTTGATGACTGGATTAAATTGAATTCACTCAAGCCCAACAAGATTCCATAATATTTAAATAGTAATGCATCTGCTAACAAAAATAAAATATTAAATTCTTTTTTTGTTTGGTCCTCCCGAACATAAAATTCTGATAGCCTAATACTTTGACTACTTTATGTTCCATTTCCATTATTTTATCAATCCTAAAAAATTTAACATTATGATCCAAACCTCTAATTCTGAAATCAATAATCTTGAATCCATTTTAATATGGATCTAGTTTAGCATTTAGTTTTTCATATCAATTAAAACCAAAATATTATAAGTAAACAAGAATAATATAATGTATAAAAAAGAAACTATATATTTTAGCTCATATTTGTAATTGAATTAAATGATTATCAAAATACCATACAATTAACAACTGAAAAAACAAGTGTATATATATATATATATATATACAAGCACTTACAATTTTCCATGCTCATATATAAATGTGTGTATATGTGAATTTATTCACTTATTCATATAATTATATATTCTTGATTTCAATTAAATTATTATATAATTAGAAAAGCTTATTAGTAGATCAAATAACCAATCAAACAGCAGCAATACCCTCTTGAGTTATGATTGTTGAAGATGGTTGAGTCAAGTGAAACCTGCAAGCCTTACAAACAGGAGACAAAAGAGATGGAGTTTGATACTTATCTTCACCACCCATAATTGGCATTTTCACTCCAGTTTTAACTGGACTTACATAATTTGGCCTATAAGTTTTCCCCAATATTCCTTCAACAGAATCTGATAATTTCTTGAACTTAAATTGAGTCTCCAAATGAGCAAATGCATCTTCATTAGGTAATTGATAATTATGAACCAAATTTTCCTTTTTACCAATTGGCCTAACTTTAATATCCATTTCAACTAAACCTTCAATTTTAACTCTTATACTATTTGTATTATCACTTCTTTCAATTTCAACTTTTCTTTCTTCAACAAATTTCCATTCTGCTTCTAAGTCATTAGGGATTGTGATCTCTTCTCCATCAAATTTCACCATTAAAGCATCAATTTTGTTATTCCATTGAGTGACTTTCTTGGCAGCAATTACTAGATTATGATTATCAAACATTACTGCAAGTGCTTGAACCCATGTATAATCTCTTGTTCTGCCTGCTGGTCTTGATCCTATGAAATGAGCATTGATTTGAAGATTATCATCTGAAACTACAGCAAAGTTTCCTCCTTTTTCTCCGTGGAAGTAGAACATTACTCCATCACCACCCACAAATCGCGGATCGTAGCACAATGAGCCATATCCATCACAATTGGGTTTTCTCCCTGCACCATATTGTACATTAGTTGAACCAATATGAACTCCCATGCATAGCTACTTTTTTAAGTTCATTTAGTTGAGACTAAAAATTTAACTACTTAAGCAACAATCATTATTTGGGATAACTTCATATCAAAACGTTATTATATAAGAACGCGTGTTTTAACTGTTAGACTCTGTTTTATACAGATATATGAGCAGTTTATCATTGATAAATTGCACATATTTTCGTATGAAACACAATGCAACGGTAATAAACCAAAAATATACTTTCTTGAAAACAAAAGGACAAAAAAAAAGTGAAGTAAACTTACACTTGCAAGTGACTTCGCACTTGCTGCTGCAATCAACATGGCAACCCTTGTTTTTCTTGTTGTTCTTAGGCTTCTTTGAAGGGCATTGTGCTGGACAAACAAGTGTTTTCGCCAGACAACCTCCCTTTCCTTTGCATTTTGCTCTTTCTTGTCCTGTCCCTAGAGGTTCCATTTCATCAAAATCATCTCCTTTTCCATTGTTACCATTATTGCCATTTCCTTTTCCATTGCTACCATTATTGCCATTTCCTTTTCCATTATTGTCATTTCCATTTCCTTTCCCATTGTTACCCTCACTTCCTTTGCCGTTATCATTTCCCTGATTGTTATTATTACCAGTATTACCACCACCGTAATTACCATCCGCTTGAACAATGGTTGCTTCAACTGCAAGTAACACGATGAAAATAGCAGCCACAATGTATGGCCTTAGTTGAGCCATACCAATTTATAATTACTTATTTTCAGAATTACTATATATTATATATATTGCAAGTAGATAAAAAGGAATATTGCTCTAAGACTTTGTTATTTTGGTCTAAAAATGAAAGCTTATTTATAAGCACATTAGTAGGTAGGAATCATTATAATTGCTGACTTTTGAAAGTAGTAGTGGTGTATTTTCCTTCATGTATAATCTTAAGAAATCTTAAAGTTATATGTTTGCTTCAATTCATTAAAGGAGATCCCAAACTTGTATAAGCAGAAACTTTGAGAAAATGTTATTATAATTAATTTTGAAGGCTTTGCTAGCTGTTCAAACCATTCACTAAACTGAATTCTTCTGAGCTCATATTAGTTGTTATAGTATGCATTCTATGTTTACCTTTTATTGAAGGAAAGGAGTTCATTAATTCTGTAGAAATTAACAATTTTGATTAGTCAAAAAATGCTTATTTCTTTTTTTTTAAGGAAAGGATTGTTATTGTATTAATTATAAAATATATGTGCCAAATGAAAAGTGCAATCTCAATAATGTATGCATACAAAATTAGGCAGGGAAAATTTTTTCATTCTTAGTGATTTAAGTCTGAAAATGACTTTTTATCCTAATTATACTACTTTTTTTGTTTAACTAAAAGTGATTATTTTCAAAAAATATGACATCTTTTAAAATGTGTTAAAATTTAGTAGGGAATGTATGTCAAAACCCCTATATGGAATGCCACCCACCTTGATAAAGTTTTACTATAGATTAAAAAATAAATGAGAAAATTATAATTATATCCATATGTTTTCACTTAGTTGACTATTTTATTTCCGTGTTTTTTTAATTCATTGTTTGTCCCTAAATTTTTAAAAAATTACAATATTTTATTATTTTTCGTTGTAAATAGTGTTGGAATTAATAAGTCATATCTTTTCTAAATAATTTTTTTCTCAAATTATAAATAATATTTTATTTTTTACTGAAACAATATATATTTGCCAAAAATACTAAAATATCATTCGATTAATTTTTTAATTTTTCTTACAATCAAAACTAATGTCTTATTTGTATCAATTAAAAAAAATATTTCAAATGAAATATGATTTTTTAATTTTTATCACTGTTTTCGACAAAATGACAATACTGATAAAATTATAATTTTCCCTTAAAATATACTTATAGTTTGTAACTTTTAGAACATTTTGTAACTTTGGCTTAAAAACGATAGAATCATTATTGCAAACTTGGAGAAATGGTCTCAAAATTTTTTTTCATTGGTTATATAATTTAAGTTCTTATTGGATCATCACATAAGTTACATTCAAACAAATTGAGTGAATAAGAAACAGTAATTATCATTTAAGACGATTTGCTGGCTGATGCTGAAGTTGGAAGAAATATAATCGTTCTCAATTAAATAATTATGGGCTTAACTCTAAAGTTCCTTTTTAGGAAAAATACCTAAAGAGATCTCCATTTCAAATATTTGGACACAAGGTTTTTGTAAGTGTTTTTAACTTGAAAGAACTCTTCTTAAGGACAAAAAGAATTTTTTTTTAAACATATTAAAAACGCTATGTGAAACAAGTTTTATATATCCATAATAGATTTGATATTACCAACAATTTTGAAAATAGTTTAAGAAAGTTTTTTGAATTGTTTCTGAACAATTTTCAAACATACTATAAACGGTTTTGTAAAAATAACTATTTTAAAGTTTTTTTTTTTTTTATAAAAGAGCTCTTTTATTCCAATTTATTAAAAAAATGAAGGGAGCCTTTTTGAGAGAAATTCTTATAAAAAAAAAATGTACATTTTGTCCTCCTCCCTTGATTTTTCTTTGTTTGGTTTAGTCATATGGAATTGTTTATCTTTGTTGAGATCCAACGGCCAATATTGATGTTAAGTAAATTAGTGGAGGAGTTAATATAGGAGCTCATTGGCTTCTTATGGTTTGATGGTCCTAGAGTTTGGCATTCGGTACCGGATGGTATTATATTATGAATTTAATTTCTTGAGTTTAAGAGAAAATAATTATGGGATGGGAAGCTCAAAAATCAAAAAGTTCCTTATCTTAAGCTAAGAGCAAGACTCCCACTCATATTCACATGCCTGAAAGCTGATGAAATAATCAATCAAGAATGCATAATATAGGGACACGTTGCCATAATATTCCTTGCTTATAAAAGCTTAAATAAAAGTTGACATTTTATAGCGTCAATTGAGGCACAATCATCTGCAAATGATGTCGTCCTCACAACAACAGGAACATATCTAATCTTATTAGGAAAAAGACTTACTGCCCTGTAAATTAAGGTAATATTTCATCCTTTTAACAACATATCTTAATGCTGCATGAAATTTTTCTTTGGCAAAAGACCATTATAGAATAATCTCAATACATTATTTTATTAATTCGGTAATCGGTAATCGCCAAATAGTGCTCACCCCTACCATAAACTTAAGGTATATTTCGTAAATGGTCCAAAAGCTCAGTAAGACAAAAAAAACAGGCATCTTCTAATGGAAGCATCTAGCATTCAAATAACAGAACTTTTCTTCAATGTAACGACACTATAACAAATTTATTATATTTATATTTTGTTCATCTCGATCTCTCTCAGTTTCCATTTATGATGGAATAAAAACTAAAATATATGAACAATAACATTAAGAATTAAAACTTCAAAATATCATAAATATAATATGAAAGGCAAAAATAATTGGAGTTGACTCAGAAATGTAATATTTCACTTATCATATCATACAAATAAAATCATATTTGGATCTATAAATATACTTTCTACTTTATTTTAAAATAAATTGTAATTATGAAATATGCAAATACAGAGGATTCAAGTAATTAAAAAATGCACAATCTTGCAGGTATGGTAGTTGCATACCTAGTTTCTGTAAGGAAAAAAAAAAAAGCTTACTTTGATTCTTTGAACATTATGTACAAAGATGAGTTGGTTGAATGTGTATCTGTCATTTGACTTGTAAACAGTAACTGACCTTCAACGGGCATATAATGTTGAAGTAAACACAAAACCATTGGCAAACTGAAAATTAATTTCTTTTTGTAACTACTGATAGATGGGAAGGTCAATCCTTGCTTTTTCATCAAAGCTTTGATCTTCCGAACCCCCAGCTGGAACAATGCTACTTGAGGCTTCTTCTCGAGCATCACTTCCCATCTTCAAGAAGTAACTGTGCCTGCACCAGAACAATAAATTAGAACCCAAAATCTGAAAATATAGAAAATGAACTGGCCATGGAAAATGACAGCACCATCGAGTATCAGCGGTAAGTTCAGGATGGAAGGCAGTTCCCAGCAAATTCTGATGCCTTACAGCTACAACTATTTTCTTTTCAGGGACACCATTTTCCTGAATATACAGATATTATCAGAGGCAATCATCGCAGACAACAGGAAAACCATATGATTCTCCCCAGTTTGGTATTAAGCTCAGAATCAATTATGCTTTTATAAAATCATATAATTCTGCATGTTTGGGTCTTTAATTTTCAATTTTAAAATTGTTTCTGATTTGGATAAAAGAAAATGAAAATGTAGAAAAATGGACAGCAAGGAGTTGTATAAGAGAGAAGGAATATATATCTATTAGCAACAAAAAGAATTCAGTTCTGCTAGAACAACCCCAGTTTCATTGAAACTAAGTCTCGAATGATCTCTCTCACAAAAGACACCATCTCAAAAAGAACACCAAAAGTACAAATGTTACTTCAAACAAATCGTGGAAGAAACCATACTCTGACCATTTGGAATGTTTCTCTCTTTCCATATGTAATGGTGGTCTATACTAATGGTTGATGATAATGATAACATCTTTGGCAAAAAAACAAAAGAAATCCTGGAAGAAACCATACCATGACCATATGAAATTTTTTTCTTTTTCATAGTAAGCACTTAAAGAATTCAACTGAACAAGTAAACACCATTCAGCAAATGCAGCCTAATCAAATATCAATATGAGCTAAGGTGCGTAATCAACCACGTCAACAAAGGAAAGCAGAAAATAAAAACCTCTTGGATTTGGACAGCAGAACTAGAATATAAAACGTTGGTAGATGGAACTGGGTACTCAGCCAGCACTTCCACTCCAGGTCCAACTTCAAGAACTGCAGGAGCACGAATGAAAATTCCACGGAACGTTTCAGGCCCACCCTCCTTAGATACAAGTTCTGGAACTGGAAGGTCTGCCTCAAAGCTTTGAAGCTGAGCATTAAAGGTATAGTAAGTAACAATAAAGTACCGAAACCTCAAAAAAAAAAAAAATGATGAGTCCCTATAGTGAATTAGGGAGTCATAACTGATGTGGATCCAATACTCTTGTTATTCTTGTTTTGAAGACAAAAGCCACACCAGTTTTTTGTATACAGTATTAATATAGCCCTTAAGAACTGAAACGTTCAACAGATAGGATTGGATACTATAAAGCATATGTTGCATGCATTTTCAATAAAAGTTGCGGAAGTTGATCAATCATTATGAACGTAAGCATAAAAGAAATTTTCCAGGATTTAGCAAAGTGCAACTAATGATTGCATGTGTTTTTATACACCAAAAATGTAAAATTACTACACAAAAAACATAGATCCTATCTTGGAAGAGTAAAATTGATATGTGAAATGCATTAGCACATGATAACCTTACATCAAACTTTTCTAAAGTTACCAAATTCAATCTTTTTACATTCTCACCAATAATATGGATTGCAGCATGCTTGGTCAGAAGTTTTAGACATGTTTTATTTATTTGCACATGCTCAACTATCAAGGTTTAACCTATTGAACCCCAGATGAAAATTGGACATACTGTAAAAGTTTACCTGACTGCCAAAGTAATTCCGGTGGACAGTGCAATCCAGGCCACCAATCAATTCTTGTCCTCCCATTTTCTGCCCTGAAATTCAGTGAACCATCGTTTTTATTAATATTCTAATTAAAGAATATAAAACTAATACATAATGCTAAAGAATTCGCATAGATCTATCAATTCAACACTGATACAGAAAAACAAGCTGGGGACTGAAAACCAACCAACAGCCTTGTCTGCCAAGAAGATGAGACCAGCACATGTTCCCCATACCGGCCTTCCTTTCTTCACAAACTCTCGCAAAGCCGGGAACTACAATTCAAAAATGAGCTACTAAACTCAATGATGAATATTTACAAATCAACATTTTCATGTTTCCAATGAAGAAAATTCATTTACAAAGCTACTGTTTAATTCTGTGAAATTAGTAATGCTTGAACCACATTCTACCAACATTTACAAAATTTTCAAATGAACTATAAACTTTAGAATAGTCTATACAACTAAAGCCAGTAACTTCTAAGCCTAAAGCTATGTATTAAACAATCATTTATTGACTTCAAAATCCAAACATGAAATTTACAAACTAAATTTTTCTAAAATCATTTCCAAAAAGGAATCAATCCAATATATAGATTAACTCCAAACCCTTCGTGAAAAGACAAATTAAAAAATTGACTCAAAAGTTTAAAACAAGACCATTAGACAAGAATCTAAATACCCCAAAAAAGAAAAAAGAACTATTTACAGTAAGTAGTAGACAGATAAATAAAATTGCATGATATAGTAAGCGACTGACTAAGTTATGATACTCAGCGAGCTTAGCCATGGTGGTACTTTCACCGCCAGGAATAATAAGAGAGGTGACATTATCAAGCTGCTCTGGCTTCCTTATTTCAAGTCCTTTGACACCCAATTTTCTAAGCGCTGGAAAAAGATAAAATTGTAAAAAAAGGAATGATTTTGCAAAGACTAATAGAGCAAACAAAAGAAAATAAATATAATAGAAACTAAATAGCATAGAAAATGTGAGAAGAAAGAGTGCCTGCAATGTGTTCGTTGAAAGAACCCTGAAGAGCGAGGACGCCGACAGCCATTGAAAGGGAAAGAGAAAAGAAGAGTCGTGAGAAGCTGGAAGTCTGGGACCTTTCGTTTCTGGTGGCGCTCGTGTGTGCTACCCACTGCCTCCCTCCATTTTCCTTTTGTAACTTTCTAAACGTAACATCAATTTCATTTCAATTTCGGTTGCACTGGTGAGTCGAACAGCGTGCAAGCCCACTACACGCCCGGTTGGCCCGTTATTAGTTTTTTTTTTTTTTTCCAAACCCGTTAATTTTGAATTAGGCAGTAATTTTTTTTTTAAAGAAATATAACTATATACCACAATTTTTTACATTTAAAAAATAAAAAATATTTATATTTCTAAAAATTTTATATATTTGTGATGGTATAAAAATTATTTATTATTTCTTAATTATTCTTATTTCTCTTAAATTTTTCTTTTTTTTTTCTTCTCTTCCTTTTTCGTTTTTTCTTCTTCTCCTTATATCTTATCCTCATCTTTTTTTTTTCTTTTATTTGTTCTTCTTCTACTTTATTTTTATCTTTTAGATTTATAGATTTATCTTCTTCTTCTATTTAAACTTTTCAAATCTGACAATATAGAATATCACAGTTTTTTCAATTTTTAATTTTTCAGATTTCTTAGTTTTGCTGGTATATATCAGTAATATATACCGGTATATATACCATAGAAAATGACATTTAACCCGGTACGTATGAACCATATATATTATCATATATACTCCACACAAAATTATAGTAGATAAACTTCACAATTGTCATATATTATTTATATATACTGATATATATATTTCTCTCAAATATTGGTGCTCCTATTTTTTTTTTTTTTGTGTTGGTATATATACAATATATATACTCAATAAATTGGTATGTATACTTATACCACAGAAAATGTTATTTGACCCGATATATATATTAAAGTATATATAGAGTAGATACTTTAATAAAAAAATCCAAAACTGCTTATAATATATATACAATTATATATATATAATACATATTCGAGTATATATAATAGTATATATAGAGTATATATACCAATATATATATTAGTGTATACATATATACTAATATATATGTTAGTATATATACTCTATATATACTCGATTATATATTATATATATATTTATAAATATACCATGATCAATTTTGAATTTTTATAAAAAATATGCTATTTAATTAATTTTTAAAAATATGTGATCATCTCTTAATTTTATTACTAAATATGTGTTATTAGCCTTAAGCTCTTTTTTTTTTATAGAAAAATGTCAGACTTCATCAACATACGTCTTAAATATGGAAACTAGCTTTAGAATAGACAAATTCTGTTAAAACATGAACTGACCGATTTGCTTTTCTACGAACCCAAGTTTATGTGACATTAACCAATTGACCTAAAAGGAGTATGATGAGAATCAAAAAATATCAATTTGAAAACTCATCCATAGATCCTAACACAGATTTAACCAACCTTTGACAATCCACTTCCACCACCACCCTATAATGATTATTATTCTTTAACCATGAAAGAACCCTTTTGTTATAGGAGGAGACAAAAGACCACGTTGGAAGCCAGAACAAGCTGTTATAACCAAAAATCACATGAAAAACATCCTCTTGACTTTGATAAAAAATACATGAGCTAACCAACAGAAGACCATGTATAGCATAACTCATATAGGTTGATTTGCCTTTTAATCCAACATTATTCTGAGCATTAATTGCAAAATGTATCAAATTTAACTATATTCATATCAAAACATAAGCTCCAAGCCATTTAAAATCAGTACATACATACATGCATATATATATATTTATTGCTCCTTTAAATATTTCAATAAAATAGAATGAAAGCAAATGTTAAAAATAGATGGTCGATATTAATCTTACTTTAAGGATCAAACCATTTTAGATTTAGATATTAGGATTGCATTTAATACACATGTAATTATTATTTTACATATTATTTGTAAAGATAGAATTTGGTATATACATAAGTTTAAATTTCGGAATTTTAAAAAATATTTATATATTAAAATAGATTTTTTTTTTTTTTTTGATAATGGTATGAACATTATTGATAGTAATAATTAACAGAGAACATCCCTTGAGTATGAAACCTCAATTATATCATGAAGAAGCCAAGAAAATAAGCCATCTGGTGGTCTAATAAATGAATGAAGACCAAGTTCAAGAGAGGACCCAAAATGGGCAAGCCAATCCGCAGAGAAGTTGGCTTTTCTGTAAATGTGATAGAACTGCACCAACAATTCCCGATTCATAAAGCTTCTGATATATAAAACTAGATTCCTAAGAGAGTGAAGGGATAGATTTGTCATTTAATACCATCTGCACAACGAGCTGGCTATCAACTTCAACTTGAATCTGCCTAATACCCAATTCCCAATGTGCCTAAGTTCACAGCATAACCACCAACCCAGCAGCCAAAGCTGTCTCGAATAAGGCCACCACCAACAGCATGACCACTAGTGTTTTAACCCAAATCTGAGGCCTAATCCAGCATGCAAGCTTTAAAAATAGAGAATAAAAATGCAAATGAACTAAAAACCACTATCTGAATTGCATAAATAAACAAAAGCAAAATTTTATACTACTAGAACAATTGACTTAACTAACTAAACAAATTAACCTAACTCTACAACTGAAGCTTGGCTCAAGGAAGAAGAAAACGAGTCTCGCCTTAAGATGTTGGGAACTTGAAACAAAGTCTAACAGGGTGAGTATTATATATAGTCACTCAGTTTCATGTGAGGCAAGACATACTACTAATCTTAAAGTAATCAAATATAAAAATTATATCAAACACATATATCAAAATGGTGTGTTAGAATCAACCATTATTCAAACTCCAACCTTATTTCTCCTCAAAAATCAAATATCAAATATTTAATATCCTACTTATATCATACACAAATATCAACTGTACAAAAGTCGAAAATCGAACATTCTGAATATATATCATATATCAAAAGTCAAATATCATCCTTATATCATCCACAAATATTAAAAGTACAAGAGTCAAATATTGAATATCAAATTTGTTCGGCTAAAATCCTCCGCCCTTTAATGACACACCATCACACATAACAAAATATTATCACAAGTCAAATATTATCACCAATATAAACAAACAAATGCATTTTCTTTGTCAAGGTTTTGAAAGAATATTATTATTCAAAGAGAAAATATAATATATAAGTATCGGTCTATAATATATATGGCAATCCAATATTCTAATATATGGCACATTACATACCGACAAAGCAAATACACTCATGAAATTTATCACGGTTTCTGCTGCTAGAATCCATCAGGTCAAACCTTGAGCGTTGACCGAAAAACTTTCAAAACAAATATCATACTAATCAAACACGACTCAAAGAAAATATAACTTAATATGCATGTCTAAGTATGATGTATTGTATCCAAAAGTCAATTTGAACAAAAATAACAAAAGTCAATCGTTCGGTCCAAATTACCAAAACACCCCTAATGTGCATAATTGAGCAAATAAATTAATATCTATTATCAAGTACTCAAAATAATAAAATTAATTATATCCCGTCACATAAAATAAAATAATAATGATAACAGATTTGAATTTTTTCATAAACACTTACTAATTCAAAAATATTAAATAGATTTAATAAAAGGCTACACGTTATAGTTAAAAATTTTTAATTTAATAAAACATAAATTTAGAATAAAAATTATAGAATAAAAATATTATATTTAGAGACCTTAAAAATTAATACTTTTACTTACTAATATACATTTAAGAAATATTTTCTCAAAAACCAAGTGTAATTATAAAAGGTTAATTAAAACAGTCTTGATTCAAAAATTAATATAAAATAATATACTGCTTTAAAAATTCCAGGATGAAGTTAACTCTTTAATAATCATTTTCACAAAATTTCAGATTATTTAGTGACCAATAAGTCCCTCAATTAAATCTCACTAAATACTGCTTCAGTTAAGTACTAAAAAGACAGCAATAGGAAAAATATTTAATTACATATTTAAATACTTCCATAAAAAAATAAAATATTTTTCCCTAAAAATGAAATCTGAAAGCATATAATACCAAAAATTCATCTTAATTTCTTCTTTCTATAATTTATGAAAATTCTTCAAATTTTTATGCAAAAACTCTAAACAAAGCAGATTTTGTGTTCCAAAGAAAATAACTATACAAATTCAATTTATAAGAAAAATACCATATTTAAATAAAAGAACCTCAATATAATATCCTTAAAAAATTTCAGAGACAAAATTTATTTTATACAACAAGAAAATCAAAAAACCCTATTTTAAAACCTATAAACCCTTATTTTTCAATTAATCAAAATAATATGAAATAAATCAAAAACAAAATCAGATAATTGAAATAAATATAAGAAAAACTCATATTAATCATGCCTAAGATTTGTTTAATCAAAGAATGAAAGTGGACTAAGGAGAAAAAGCCAAAAACCTCAAAAGACCCAAAAATCAGAAATTGGAAGCTGCTGGAACAGAATCAAACGACATGGCCGAGCCAAGCCACAGCCGTCGAACGACCTGCAAGACACGCTGAATTACAGGCGCCTCACCTGCAGCTCACTCGCCAGACGACGCAGCAGGCCATTCAAACGACAAGGCCTCCGCCAGAGCCAAAACGACAATGCTATTAAATTTCACCCAAAAATTAATTTTTTTTAAAGCCTACCCAAAATTAGAAGTGTCTAAAACTCCTTCCAACAGCCTTGAACCTTTGAAACCCCATCAAAAAGAATCTTAATTAAAGAAAATAACCCCCAAAATAATTAATTAACATAATTACACATTAATTCAATTTAAAACAAATACTAACTCCCAAATAACTAACAAATATATATTTATTTTATAAAAGTCATTTTAATTAATAAACACACCAGAAAAATATTTTAGTGGTTCCGAACGACCGAAAACACCAAATAGTCAGTTAATTGTTAAAAAGTCTAAAACTTAAATCCGAATCAAACTTGAAGTTTTTCAAAACTAAAATTTCAAAAATTACCAAAATACTCCTGAAACCAAAAACAGAATCCTATACTCAAAATGACCAATTCGTGGTCCTGATTACAAAATCAATATTCAAATGTCAGGAAAACATTAAACACAACAAAATAGTGTAAAATTATTACTTTTCCATAAAGGTGAAAAATTACCATCTTGCTCATGACATTCCAGTTTCGAAAAACCTGGGGTTTTACAACTAGCAAATGAAAATGAGCCATCGTAATTTAATTTGAAGAAATTCTCCGTGGTAACTTCCAGCTCACCATTTGCGTGAAGCATTGAACCGCCTGAACATTACACCCAAAAATTCATGAATCTTTCACCTGCTTACTGAAACTAATAATAATATTGCGAGAACTGAACGGACGACAAAATGATTAAAAGTTCGATTATGATAAAGTTAGAATTATAATTTAAAATAGAGATGAGGTATATTGTACATTTTCTAAAATGAATAAAATAATGTATAGTTTTGAAATAATTCAATATTGTCCTTAAGAATTAATAATAACAATTTATATTAAATAATAAATAATAATAAAAAAACATAATCCAAAACAAAAAGGAAATTTTTCTCCTACAAACATTTTTTTAAAAAAAAAAATAAATTTCTTATTTACTCATTCGAATAAAACAAAAAAAAAAATTGCAACAACTAATTATACAACTTTATTGTAATTTATATATGAGTATATAAACGGTATATATGATCTATATAAAGTGATATATATGAACTTTAGGACAATATATAGTGATATATATGCTCTTTATTGTAATATATATGATTGATATATACTGACATAAGTGAACTATATATCAATATATATTAGTATATTTGAATTACATAAACCAGTATATATATTGTTATATATACTGACATATATATTGCAATAAATACAAGTAATGAATATAACTCATACATAGTGGTATAAATAATTCATATATACTGTGACAAATACTGATATATATGATTCATATATACTGCGATATATACTGCAATAAAGATCAGATATTTCAGTATATATGAATCATATATACTGATATATATACTGCAATAAAGATTACATATGTTAGTATATATGAATAAATAAACCAGGGGTTCCCTCTTCTCAATCATCTACATTGACGCTACCATTTGCATGACTTCCGATCGATGATCCATTGAAATCATAAACATCAGTAGCGACACAGGTTGAAGAATCAACCCACTAAAAACTCTAACGATTGACAGAAAAAAGAAGAAGAAGAACAAGCAATAGTCGATGGTCTTGTAACATCCCGGTAATTGAGTTGTTCACAATTGCACATAGATTTGGTTCAAGTCGAACCAAAGTCGGTTATTGAAATTTCATTTGGAATACAAATTTGAAAGAATTAATAAGTATAGGAGTGCATTACAAAGTTCAGTAAAGTTGAAACATCAAGTAGGTAATAAATTAAACATTAGGGACCTAATTTGTAATTTTTATATATAAATCAAAATGAAAACAAAAGAAGCATGAAGCTTCTTCATTCTTCCATTTTTTCATTTTTGTTGTTCTTCTTCTTTTTCTTTTGTTACCATTCTTTATCATCTTCTCCATTTTCTTCAATTCAACTTCCAATTTCATCAATAAACATTCATCCTCAAGCATTCATCAATAAGTAGTAAGCATGTCTATCAATTCATTTCTATTATATAGCTAAGTAGAAGGATTTTTAAGTTAAATGTTATTGTTTAGGTGTACCAAGTCAAAGGAAAAAGAAAAAGGAAGCTAGGATTGGAGCTATGAAGCTCGTATTACAAGTTTGATTCTTTAAATTTAATATAATGTATGAAATTGAATTTATTATGTATGTTTTTGATTGAATTGTTGTTTTTGAGGAGTTGATATAGTATCTAGTGGGTTGTATGAATAGATATAAATGAAAGAAATGGTTAATTGAATAGCTGAAATCGGAGATTCAGTCGGAAACAGGTGAAATGGTAAAACAGAGCATCTAGACACAAGTAGGATAAGACCGCGTAGGCGTGTCCAATGTTAGAATGGTGGTTATTATGTTATATAACACCGCTAGTAACATGGGCGTGTCACCGCTGAGTGACAACAGCGCTACGACGACAAAGGAGAGCATTGCCTCGACATATTTTTGTATTGTTAAGGCAGTGTTCTCTACCAATCTTGCCAATTTCTCATAAAGACGTAGAGACACACCAAAACTCAACAAGAATCCTTCCAATGACGTTGAAGGCTTTCCATAATGTCACCATGCCGGTCAGGCGAGGTTAAAATAAATTTTCAAACAAAACGATTTTATCATGGAACATTCAATTTTGTGGGAGAGCAGCTATCAATATCAAACAGTTGGATTCATAGTGAGTTTCAAATGTTTCTGCATGCGTAAGACATAGATTTTCAGAAAAGAAGTTTTCAAATTTTAAAAAAAATAGTTTGCATAAAATTAGAAGTGAGCAAAGTTCAATGCGAACCGAATTACCGAATTAAATTACTGAACCAAAACACAAACAGTTACAAATTTTTAATAACGGTAAATTGTCGATCGATAATCGGTAATTTTGGTCGGTAACGGTACTAGTTAGTAGATTAATAAAGTAAATGTAATCCATTATTGAATCACCGAATGCTAAAAATTACGTGGTTTGAAGACTAATAAAAATCCCAAAATTGGAAACCTAATTCAATTTTTCTTCTGCGTAGCAAATTAGGAAGCAAGAGACAGATTCTTTTTCTCTCTGTCCTTGTTCAATTTACACTCATCTCACCTCTTCAAGTCAATGCGGACGCTAATCTTCACTTGAAGAATATTTGATTTGAAGGACGCGTCAGATAAAAGCTCTTACGAAAAATCATATCATTGCCAATTCCACAATATGAGATTTTGCTGCTATTTATGTTTATATATATTTCATAAGAATTGTAATTTATTTATTTTTGCTTTGTTTGTTTCGCATACTGATGCTATTTTTCTTGATTGCCAACAATTCATTTGTAGGCGACATTGCACTTGTATTTTATAATTATATTCCAATTAATTCATTTTAAATTTTATTTATCAAATTATCAATTTCTTTTCTCAGTTTCTTTTACTTGGAAGCATCAATTTTTATGAATGTAAATTTATAGATTCGGTGATTAGTAATTACTAATCGATAATCGGTTTGGTAATCAATAGTAAGGGTAAAAATATTCAGTTAACCGATTGCTTTAGTATTGATAATTATGATCCATATTCGGTGATTAGTTAATTAATTACTGACCGATTGCATCAGTAATCTGTAACGGTTACCGATTGTTCTGATTACTGAATGTTGGATTTAGAAGAAAACTTATTGGTTGTGGTACTCCATTCTAGGTGCCTCTAAGTCTAGTCTCATTATTGGGCTTTTATTTTTAGGGGTAAAAAAATAAACATCAATAGTTTACCCCAACTTTGTAAACTCTAGGTGGGCGTATTTTCTATCGAAGTAACTTTTAACGCATCCTGCACTACATTATGAGAGTACCTAGAGGACCCAGGTTACTATTGGAAATGACCTCCAATAGTGTACCTTCTATACCTCAAAATTGCACCCTTCGGAAATACTTTGATATCCCTACATACTCGGAATACCCTTCGAAATTTAAGCCTCCGTTACCTTTATTAGAAGTAAATACCTGCAAAATGGTTCCTACCATCTCAAAACCCCAAGTTTAGAATCAAATACCCTACCATCTCAAAATATTTGCCGAAATGAAAGCTCCTGCCACCCCTAATTGGAAGTGACTACCCGCCAACTACTTAATTTTCTGCTATCGATATACCCCTACTATCTTAGAATACTCCTTGTTACTTGCTTCACTTCTACTATCAGAATACTCCTACCATCTCAAAGTACTCCCTTACTACCCACTTGTCATCTTTTGAAAATATTGTTACTGTCTCAGAATACTCCTTTTCTTCTCACTTATCCACCACTATCGGAATACCCCTACTATCTCATAATACTCCCTTACTACTCGCTTATTTTTTCTGGGGGAATACCCTTATCTTCTCAAAATATCCTCTCCCTTCTCTTAGCTTCTTTCTTAATCTTTCTGCACTCGAAAGACTCCTACTTATACTTAGAATGTCCTTTACGTCTCAATGAGAGGTTTACTCTCTACCATTGTCTATTCTCTTCTAGCTTCTAAAGTTTGGAGGCTTTGATTAAAGCATTTTCTTTCTTTCCTGCGAATGGCGATAACATGAGCAACACAAACATAATATTTTAAAATATAAATACAAGCTTCGTGTGTGTGCATGGTGTTGGGAAAATAAAAGTTTGATTTTTCCCCAAGCAGTCCTTCTTGTGAGAATTTTGCACTTTGGGGCAAAAATGATATTTCTAATTTCTTTTTTTTTTCTCTTTGTGCCAAACATTTTAAATTTTGGCAAAATTCAATGTTTTGGAATTTTCTAAATTTGAATTTTCTCAAAAGGAGATTTCGCCAAAATTTTTGTGAATTTTAAAATGCTACTTATTTTTCCAACAATGGTGTTTCTTGAAAAATCAAAATTACCTGATGTGTGATGGCCCGAACTTGGTAGTTATTTGTCCTCTACGCAAGCATCGCTTTTTTGGTGCTTGCTTATGCATTGAGCCACGGTTTAGCCCAGAGTTGCTTGCTTGGTGCTAAATAGGCCCAAGGCCACTTGGCCTTTCAAGGAAAGCTAAAGCTTTCCTTTCTTTCTTATTTTTCATTTTCACCTTTAACTTTCAAATTACAAATTCTTTCTCTTCAACCAAAACCTATACCAAAATGGCCAACAAATAACCCCTACCAGGATCGAAATCTAAAGACCTTCACCTTCATTCTCCGAGGTCCCTAATCTAGCTCCCACTCAGATCTATCTGCAAATTAAACTTCCTATACCAAAATGGCCAACAAACAACCCCTATCAGGATCGAAATCTAAAGACCTTCACCTTCATTCCCCAAGGTCCCTAATCTTGCTCTCACTCAGATCTATCTGCAAATTAAACCTAAGAACGACGGTATGAGGGTTCATTCTTACTTGCCAATTGATGTGGAGGAGTTTTTGATTCGGCATATGACATACCTAACCCAAATTATATGTGATACATGTCGTTGTTTCTAAATATAACATATTTTTACGATTTTATCGTATAAACAATATTAAGTAGAGATTTCTTACATGCTTTGAAATTAAATAAATGTGAATATTATAAGATATTAGATATTTGAATAAATTAAGAGTTAAAACGTGTTTACAGTCAGTTACCGTAAATGAAGTTACATCTAGGGTTTTATTCGCCGCAACCAATAAACTGTTGGTAGCGCGAATAATTTAAAAGAAAATTTGTTTTGTAAATATATGACTTTGGAAAATAATAAATGTGAATAAGTTAAGTTTATTAGACTTGTTTGTAGTCGGTTGACGTAAACGAAACAAGGTCTAGGGTTTCAACTGTCGCAACCGATAAAACGTCGGAAACGCGAAAAATTTAAAAAGAAATGAATTTGGCATTTGATATTTTGGATATTTAAATGAATGTTATTTGTTTTGAAACCCTAAAACTACGACGACGTCGTACGATTTTGGTTTCGCCGGAGTTCTCGAGTCGGTTTCAGGCGCCGATCGGGCGCGAATATTTTTCGGACCCGATTGCGCCAAAACATTAAACTTTGTTTTTAATTATTATTTTATGGTTAAAAAATGAAAGAAAATCGGTTAAATAATATGCTTTTGGGAAAAAACAAAGAAGGGAAAAGAAGGAAAAATAAAAAGGGTAGGTTTTGGATATTTTAGGTTATTTTAACCTAAAATGAAGTAAGAAGTGTAAAAGGAAGCTTTGTGTTTTGTTTTAGGAGTCAAAAGGGGCTAAAGAGGAGGTGGAAAAGGCTAGGAAATGAGTAGCCATGAAGCAAAAACAAAAAAGAGAGGAAAATAGAGAGAGAAAAAAGAAAAGAGAAAAAAAAGAAATAAAGCATGGGTTCTATGGGTTTTCAGTAATCCTTAGATGTGTTAAAGGAGATTAGAAGTGAGACAGAAGGAAGAGAAAGGCTGGAAAGAAAGAAACCAGTGAAAATAGTAGGTTTCCTGAAAACATAGACAGTGTGTGGAAGGGAGAAAGAGAGAGAAAAGAAGAAAATCTAGCTTGCATTGATTGATTTGGGGGTTTAGGGATAACTTGAGGGTGTTCCTGAGAAGAGATTAGTGGCGAGAAATGGGCGAAAAACCGCCGAAAAAGTTGCTGGAAGTCGAGGAGAAAAATAAGGTTTCGGGCTAAAATTCTGTGCAGAAGGAAGAAGACGATCAAAACGGTAACACATGCTACTTTTTGATGAAATTTACCTCCGGAGTACCTAAATTTAGTAAAATTACATTTTGACCCCTAAAGTTTAAATTTAATGCAATTTAGTCATTCCAGCAAAGTTTTAATTGTTTTCAATTTAGATCTGCCAGATTTAATTTCTGATAAATTATATTTTGATCCTTGAAGTTATGGCATTTTTCAATTAGGTCCTTCTGCCTAAATTGAATTTAGAAATTTATATTTTGGCTCCTAAACTTACTGCCACATTTCAATTATTCGCTAGAAAATTTAAAATGTTTGCAATTGGGTCCCTCCACCCAAATTAAGTTCTGAAAATTATATTTTGATCCCAGAACTTGCTGCCAGATTTCAATTAAGCTCAGAAAACTTTGAAAAACTATTTAATTGAGTCCTTTTTGGTTTAAATTAAATTTATTTTTATTGTTTGGACTAATTGGCTAATAAAATAAGTTAGATAATTATAATTATTATTAAATATGATTAATATTTAATAAATTAGATTTAATAAATAATTTTAATAGTGTTTTTAATATAGAAAATATATGATTTTAAGTTAAAATTCAAAGGAAATAGTATTATTTGGTAATGAAAATAAATTAATTAAAGGAGATAAATGTTTAATCATGCATCATATCATATGTGAATTGTTTATATGATAATTGAATATTTGGTATATTTTATAATATAGGCATCGAGTGTTAAAGAGGGACAGGATAAACAACCCGAGACCCGACCTAGCTCACAGCATTGAGGTAAGTGCAAACTTATTTGTATTGTTTGAAATGATTTGTTATTAAATGACAAATTATTTTATAATATTTAATTTGTTTTGACCGGTACTGAAGTCCAGTCAATTGATTTATTTGATATTGAAATTATAATAATTGAACTTTTGGATCGGTACTGGATCCGATCAATTGAATTGTTTACTTTGTTTATCTGATAATTGTTTGGATCAGTATTGAAATCTGGTCACTTGATTTATATAATATTGATTATATGTATGATATATATACTGTTTGGACCGGTACTGAAGCCCGGTCACTTGATTCATATGATATGGATTATATATGATAATTGAACTGTTTGGATCGGTACTAAAGCTCGATTAATTGACATAATTGCTTTGAAAATATATGATATTTGAACTGTTTGGATCGGTAACGAAGCCCAATCATTTGAATTCACTAGATATTGAATATGTGAATTAGTCATTGAGTCAGTACTGATATTCGACCAATTGACATAGTGAGATTTATTATTTGATATATATATATTGTTTGGACCAGTACTGAAGCCCGGTCATTTGATTATATGAAATATTATGATAAATGTTCATATGTCATGTTAGTACATTCTTATAGGACTTAATTAAGACTGTTGTGATCGTCATGACCAGTATTTGCATATTTCACAAAAGAAAACTACGGGTTTCTATATGAATTGATGGTGGACATTCGGGTCACCATATTGCTACAGATGGACCTTCGGGTCAATATATGACTACGAGCCAATATATGAATATGATATGACCTATGAATCATTCAGGTCTAGTGTTTCTGATGACCT
This sequence comes from Croton setiger, assembly GCA_948099555.1. Classification (NCBI taxonomy): domain Eukaryota; kingdom Viridiplantae; phylum Streptophyta; class Magnoliopsida; order Malpighiales; family Euphorbiaceae; genus Croton; species Croton setiger. The sequence goes on from CANUEY010385624.1 coordinate 63,214, forward strand.
ATAAAAAATTCAGGTCTAGTGTTACTGGTCAGTTATTGTCATATGCTCACTGAAATTCCTAAGCGCAGTACTTGTCTTGATAGATCACAATGAAACTAAATGGAAATATATGACATTTGCATCTGCATATTTTTTGTATCTATTGTTATGGTTTTATTGGAAATTATTGGTTAAGTCGGTTACAGCTCGCAAGGTAAACGGAATCATATGAAATAAGTTTGCCATCGACATGTTTGGTGTATGATTTTGAATTGTGATTTATTATATTGTTTTATATTGTGATTTATTATAAGTTTGCCATCGCAAGGTATACTTCTTGAGTATGCAACTCATCAAATTTATATTTCCATGATTTCAGGCTTTCGTTGGCAACTGACAGCGTCAATTCTGCTTTTTTTTTTTCTGCCGGGTCGGTTAGCAAAAGTCTAGGAACTCTCTCCCTCGCATTTGCATCATTCGTTTAATTTTGTCATATAGATTTCTGTTATATTATAATATAAATTATTAATAAGACATGTAATAGTTAGTTTAAAAGTTATAGTGAATAATTTAGACATGTCATATGCATGGCAGATATTTTTGGTTGCATATAGGTGTATAATTTCAAAAATTATAATTGTGACTTGTTATATCTGATATAAGGGTTGTAGCTAAGACGATATATATTATGTCATGTGTATAAAAAAAATGGTCTGTTTAATGACGCATATAGAATATACATGGCACGAGGACCTCTAATGTTCACGAGTTCTGGTTAGTTTTCTTTGATTTTATTTTGAAATTTAAACTTACAATTTTGCTTGTTTTGATTGCTAAGAATTTTCATCACTGTGTTTAAACTTGATTGTTGTTTGTTGAAAACTATGATTTTTGCTTAAAATTTGACTGCTAGACAATGTGTGCACACTACCACGGCACACAATTGTGACACTAATGTACGACAATAGCACTGTACTGCCAATTTTAAACTCGTCCATGCTGCCAGGCGTAGGGCACTGAGAATTTTTGATTTCTTTGATTCAATGCATATTAGCTTGAAAATCTGTATGCTTAGGCTCTTAAACTAATCCTAGAACTCGTATAGTGCATCATATCAGTTGACAAACAACACATTGGCTTCAAATTGATTATTTTTTTGAATTTTTGATCTAAAATTCCAATTTTTTCAAATATTGATAAATTGTTATTTTATAATATTTTTTAGCATGTTTGGTAAGTAAATTTTAAGTAAATTGTTATATTTTATTTTATTTTTATTTAAGATTATATTAATTTATTTTGAATATTGTTATATTAGTTTAATGTTTTTATAGATATTTTTTATTGGTGGAAAATTTTTGGAGCAAAAAGTGAAAATTTAGATTTTGAACACAACAAGGCTTAGGTTTGGCTTGTAGGATCTCTTTTCTTCCTTAGTAGATTGATATTTTAGGAACTTAAGGTTTCTAGGTACTTGTACTAATATAAACTAAAAAGTAAAAAGGAGAGAAATAAGAGACCAAAACAGAGTTTTTGGAGGTCATTATTTGGGTTCCAAGAGTTTCTCTTTATATTCTAAGAACTTCATCTTTGTAAGGAGATAAGACCATTTTTTGGAAATTTTTAAGAATTTATTTCTATCTCTTAATTTTATCATTATGAGTTTTACTTGTCTATTTATTTTTGTTTTTTCATGTGATTGAAATATAAGTCTAAATTTTTTGCAGTAATAGACATGAAACGATAATAATTATTGCTATGGGTTAGGGAATAAAATTTGAGTGTTTAGGGTTAAATGAGTTTATTCAGATGTTATGTTTGCTTAATACTTGTGATTGAAAATAGCCAATTATATTATATGACCTTAGTGATGCCTAATCAATAGAATGAAAATTTGAGATTAGGTCAAGCTAAAACATATCATCCATTTGAGTCTATTAGCTTGAAAAATTGTTAGTATTTAAATGTTGCTTAATTGGGAATTTGGGCTTAATTAGGATTGTTAATTATATTGGAGAACAATAGAATGAAAATTTGAGTTGTTTGGTATTTGACAATCATTAATTAAAGTTGTTAGTTTGAAAAAATAACAAATCTATACTTCAACTATTTTTGCAAGCCTAAATTCATTTAATTAACTAACTCAAATGCTTTAATTAAAATTGGTTATTAGGTTGATTTATATATTGATTAAAATCATTGAATCTCCTTGATTGTTCATCTTTATCTTTATTGTAATTTTCTAGTTGATTAATTTAAAAAATTATCCAAAATGGTTGCTTAAACATTTAATAATAGAACGAGTTCAGTGCTTAATTCATCAATTCCAATCCCTAAGGTATCACAATCTTATTTCCCACTTTATTACTTGTGAACGACTTGTGCACTTGCGTTATTGCACTCTAAATATGTGTGTGAGGGCTTTGATTTTTAGCCTTAAATCAACCGAATTAGTCCCTGGAAAGCTCGAAATTTTCAAAAGTTTTAACAAACAACAACTGACCATCTTTTTAAACCTTGATCAGAACTGTCAAGCTTGTTTTTTGTGTTTTCAGTTATTTTTCTGTCATTGATTAGTATTGAGATGTTTTTTGTGATTGAATGCGATGCTTTTGGCTAACTTTTGTGCTTGGATCGTGTTAGAAGCAAGATTTTCAATTTTTGTCTAAAATAATGCTGCGTAATAGATTCTTGTGCAGCCACATGCTTCTTTTTTGTGTAGTTGCCTTGTTATGGCATTGTTTATTACTTTAGCAGAGATTAACTTATTTCTTTTGTTTATCCAACGATGAGGGGGTTCTCAATTACCCTTCAAACATTTCTTCAAACCCAATAGATTTTAATTACCTTATAAACTTTCTTTAAGCCAGTAAGGGGTTATCAATTACCTCAACTTCCTTCACCTTAGCAGACGATTTTTAAAATGGAGTTAAATTGTTAACGCTTGATTTTTGTCTTTACAAAAACTAACGATGATTTTAGAATCCAAAATTTCAAGGGTTTCCGAGTTCAAAGCACTATGGTTCTCCATGAAATGAGAATGTTTGAATATCCGTATCCTTTTCCTTAAAATCTTCTTAAAATCGTATTTTTCAAACCAAGTTTCAAACTGTTTCTAATTTTCTTAAATTTTTGGTATGTGTCAAATCTTTTTTATATAAAATCAATTTTAATTAATTAATTTTTATAATGAAATCGAACCAAAGTTCTATCCTGATTCTAGTTTTGGTTCTGAATCAACCGAACCAAACATGTTCAAATCAAACCTGCTCGGTTCGATTCAGATACAAACCGAACCAGGCCCATTTCATTATCAAAGGCTGTGTTTTATTGAATCTACTCTCCTTGTCTTATTGCGTAAGCGTAACAGAAAGCAGAAGGGAGGGGAGCTGTCCGTATAGGGCGTGCGAAAGAGGAGCGAATGAGGGTGCTTGTGCTGCTAGCCAAGAGAGAGAAGGTCGATTTTGTGAGTATAAAAGGAAGTGAGGGAAGTCGGATATGAGTTTTGGATGTTTGGTTAGCGAGATAATCGATAGGAAAGAAAAAGGGATTTGGTTTTTCGTCTCCAGGTGATTGGAGAGAATCAGAAAGAGGAACGAGGTTAGGACTTCTTTTGGGTTTTAGAGCTTTGGGGAGATAGCCTTCTTCTTTGTCTTTTTAAACTAAGAATCTGGAATAGTGTTCTCGTTTTCTTCTTTTCGAAATAAATTCAGAATAGAAGTAAGAAGTCTATAACAGAACAAAAAGGTTTGAAAAACCATTTTCAGAACGAAACCCATTTGAACTGAACAACGAAACCCATTTTGGTGAAGCCGTTCCTGACGAAACTTGCGATTAGGATTTCCGTAAAAAGCTGAGGGCATCAAAGGTAACGTTCTAAACTCAATTTTTTTCCCATTGATGTGGATGTGCGTTTCTGATTTCGATTTTGTTGCTGTTATCATGTTTTGCTTTGTTCAATTTTAGATTTCAAATCCGTTTTTCGCATCGCAATCTTGGTTTGGTCTTTGTTCCGATTTCGATTTCTAGCTAATTTCTGTTTTAAAATTGCTTTACGAATTCTGTAGCATTCTGTCTTGAACTCGGGTTTTTACCTCAATATTAAAATTATTTGTAATGTCCAGTATCTCTCTCTTTCGTTTTATCACTTCAAAATTTTCAGTTTCAAAATCAGCATTTGAACTTACTCCGTTTGTATCTGAGTCTGGTTTCGAACAAATTTCGGTTTCTATGGAAATCGTTTCTTAAATTCTGTTATTGGATTTGAAGTTGATTTCGTTTTTCAAACTGCTTCCGTAAGAAATTCGATTTTTGTTTCCAAATTACTTCCGTTTTGAATTCTTCTATGAAATATATTTTTGGTTGTCTCTGTTTGTTGCGATTGAAACTTAGAAGATGTCCTGTTTCATTTGAGTACTCCTCAAGTTTGGTTTTGAGCTCAATCCTGTTTCACACCTGTACTTTCTTCAACTTCCAAAAACGATTTCTGTACTCCTCAAGTTTGGGTTTAGAGATCTCAAGCAATACGACGCCCATCAAAAACCCACCTTTCCTTTGAAATTTAGTTTCACACCCGTACTTTCTTCAACTTCCAAAATACCCCTCTTCATTTCAAAACTATCAATCAGTTTTTCTCTTTCAATCTCGCTCTGTTTAGTTATTTTGATTCTATACGGTTGTTTTTTCTCTGTCAATTCATAATTAGGGCTTAAAAAAAAAGGATCCTTTAAGATTAATTGATGCCCCTTCAGAAGGTATGATTAGTTGAATTTGAGTTGTTTGTATATATATATATGAACTGTTAGATTGTTAAGTATTCGGTTTGTGTTATTCTTGTTGCAGATATAGGTATAGAGACTGGGTTGGTTGATATAAAACTGGATATATCAGCATGTTTGGCTCGGACACTTGTAGATTTAATATCATAAGTTTTTTCTTTCATCTGGCTGAATGGCATCCGTTGGAATAGCCAAGCTGAACAGGGCTTGAGTGCTCTCTATTCGTCTCTTGTAAATTCAGGTTTGAATTTTTTTCCAATCTATTTTTGTTTCGTTTCTTTTTCTTTGAAGTTAATGAAGTTCAGCTGTTGATAAACATAAGCATTCCGAATAGTTTTCAATCAAACAAGTTCTATGATATGGAATTTTAATCGTTCGTGTGATATAATCATATGCATTCCTAATAGCTTTCAATCAAACAAGCTCTATGATATGGGAATTTTTAATTGTTTGCATGATCCTCAGCAGAATTGTGATTTTTGTGTATTTGGATTAATATTGTGTGATTTGATACTAACTATGAACGTCATGTGGAAAACTTAGCATCTTTCTCGTGTGTTTAACATGGTTTGTGTGCAGAGTGTGTTTTTTGGTTCTAACTGTTTTACTGTTAGATCTATAGTGGTGGTTTTATGGGGTTTATTTTCTGTTAAGGGATATTTGCTACTCTTTGCAGAACTAGTAGTTGGTTGTCTCTTATGCGACTGAGGAATTCTGGTGATAACTGGTGCAAAGTTTTGAGCTTTTGATGTATAATAAGAACTATTGGCTTTCACGAGTAATGGGCTGTTGCAGCTGTTTTGGGTTCACCTGGAAGCCCAAACAGAAGCCAACGCCCATTTCCCAGAGGAATCATAATCTCTCCCAGGAATTGTTGGAAGATGAAACTGAATATGAGGACAATGGCTCTTATAATGGTGATATTACTGACACTGCTTATGGTGAGGACAGTGAGTTGCCAACTCGTGGCAAACATGCAGAGGAGATTTTAAGAGTTAGAGAACAGAATGGAACGGTTTGCCGGCAATTTCCTGTCAAGGAAACCCATAAACTTGTTCGCACAGAGGTAATAGGAATTAATTTTTGTGTGCGAGTTACTTTTTTTTTTCTCAATTGTTTGTACTCTTCTCATAATGACCAAGTAAATTATGAAAATTTGAAAAATAATACAGCTTAAGCCTGGTGGATATAGAACTCTTTGCTACTTATCAGACTTGCATACGAGAATGAATAATTACTTTAGGGCTATAACAACCGTTCACAAAATCGTACTTGTTTGATTTCTTCCTTGTATTGTATGTCATGTTCAACATTTTGGAGGTCCTATATACATGTTTACTGCTCATTATCCTTGCTCTGCTTGACGAATATCTACGCATGCATACTAAACATAAAAAATACAGACTTATTTGAAAATTTTTGTTGGTTCAAATAAATTAAATGCGTGTAAAATAAGAAGTACATAAGGAAAGAGTGGGTTAACATGGCCCCCCATTTTCTATATAGGTTGACCAAAGAGATTATGCACTGTGAAAGTAGCAATAAGCAGTTACATTAAAAATTGACTGGGTTTTGCAGGATGAAAATGGTTATAAGATGATCAATGAATATGTTCGCGAGCATAAGATAGGCTCTGGTAGCTATGGAAAAGTGGTAAGTAAAACATAGTTCATATGAAATTTGAAATGGTTGAATAGTCTGATGTTTAGTTTTTTTTTTCCTTGCTCATCCCGCAGGTTTTGTACCGTAGCAGTATAGATGGAAAGTATTATGCAATTAAGGTAGCATTGGAGCTTCATGTTCTAAATCTACATTTCTATACATTTGTCTGAGTTATCTTGTGATTTGGGCCATACTTTTTAGAATATGGCTGACACTTCTAAAAATATTGTAATACTTTTTTTTTTAGTTCGTCTTGATGTAATTCCTTGTAATTGTGATCTTTAATAATTAGTAGTATCCTTCTAATTTTTATTCCATTAAGTCCACTTGTAAAATATGAGTTTATACTTTTCGAACGGCAGGCGTTTCACAAATCTCATTTATTGAAGCTGCGGGTTGCACCTTCAGAGACTGCAATGAGTGATGTGCTCCGCGAGGTATTTTCTTACTATCTTGTATTTGTGATATCAATGCAGTGGAAGTTACACCATGAATGTTAAATTTGGCAAACCTCTTTGCTGTTTATGTGCAATCTGGTATGCTGTGGTTGGATGGTGGGGGTAAGGGGACAATGCACCATAATATGCTCTCTTGCGCTCTCTTTTTTCTTTTTGGAGGTTTTGTTTTGGTTACTTATTTGTAAAATATATCCCTTTGACCAAATAGTACTTCCTTCAATGTGGTGCATAATGCTTGTAGTAGCTAAATATACAGTACATCACTACATCTCCATTCTTCAAATGGCAAATACTATCAAGATGTGCTATTATAAAGCTTTATGCTTGACGTTCTACGTTCAAGAGCTTATTACTTATTTAATGTGGTTGGTTCAGGCAATATTCATTGTAGATTTGTAGTCCATTTAGTTAAGCATTAGAAGTTTACAGTTGCATGGAGTTACTTGTTCAATTGCTTTTTTTTTTTTTTTGGCCCCTTTGCAGGTTCTAATCATGAAAATGTTGGACCATCCTAATATTGTCAATCTCATTGAGGTGATTGATGACCCAAATACAGATCACTTCTACATGGGTATTTATGACTATGTTCTTTGCACTTATGTTTTATTTGAGCATGCTGATTATCTCTATGCTGGATATATATTTATTTAAATATTTAAATGAATTTCTGTTATTAGTTTTTTGTTATTGATTGCAAATTTGTCTTGTTTTTCCCTTTCTAGTTCTGGAATATGTAGATGGAAAATGGGTTTCAGACGCAAATTCTCCTGGTGTAATTGGAGAAAATACCGCTCGAAAGTACTTGCGGGATATTGTTTCTGGGCTGATGTATCTCCATTCCCATGTATGCCTTATGTTGCACCCTTGCAATTTTTTGTATTTTACCCGATCATCTCCTCTGAAAACTTATTTATTAACATAATCAATCTTGTTCTGAATATCCTGGCTATGATATGTGTGATAATTTTTGCATGGAATAGCATATGTTTAGAATAATGTTGCTCTTCTTGAAGTAAGATATGTCTGTAAATAGAGCTGATATAAGCCTCCCAACATGAAAGCTGGAGTTAAATTTTCTGATCATGAATGAAATAGATCAGTTTGCATCTCTAAGTTATGTAGAATTGCATGGGAGACTATTAATTAGATAATTTTCTGCTTGTCAATCTTTTTTTAATGTCGCAACAAATGATGATACTTTGGTTCAAACCTTAACATTAGAGATCAACTTGGTACATGTAAGACAGTTCCTACTTTGTTTCAAGCCATGTGCAAAGCACGTGCCCTATTTTCAATTTCAGCTTGTAGAACTTGGATGTTAGTAATATAAACCAAAGTTTTGTGTATTGTATGGATGCCAGTCAAAATCTTCGTGATTATGGTTACTGAAAGTTAGTATACTACATATCATATTCTCTCATCTAAGTCATTGGTGTGCGGACCAGTGAGCTGCAATCTTTGAGATATAATTTAGGTCTGATAAAATGAGGGTTTCTATGTTTTAGTGGGTACTGCAATCGGGCCTTTCTAGTCAGTCTTGAACTGCTTCTGATTTCTGTTATTGTAATATTAATGAGAATGCTAGTAAAGATAATTAATTAGCTATGCCATTTCTATGTTTTCTCAGAATGTTCTGCAAATTATTTATATTTATTATTTTTGTATAATCTCCTCCTGTCATTCAAAGAGAAGTTTACTGTTCTATATATTCTACATACCAACTTCTTTTCTTCTTTTCTTTTGTTACCGAACAGCATATAGTGCATGGAGATATTAAACCTGATAATCTTTTGGTCACTAGTTCGGGTACTGTGAAGATAGGAGATTTCAGTGTTAGCCAAGTATTCGAGGTAATAAATCTGCTTTCATCTCATGTTGTTCAAATGAACAATGCTTGTGATGGACACAAGGTATCTGATATTTTTTGTTTAATATATTGAACTTTTTTTTCCCTGCTCCTTGTGTTGTTATCACTATAGGGTTCAGGTAGATTCTAATTGAATTTTGTTATGTTGAGATTGTTTGAACTGTATAGCAGTGATTGCTCATTACATTCTCAGAGGAATAGGTCAGCAGGAATGGTGATAATGTGTAGTGCTCCACATGGAACATCATTGTTTTAATATGTTACGAGTCCCTTGTCAGAAATACTTAAGCAAAATCATATGAGAATTAAACAAGGTTGGAAATTTGACAGGTGAACTGTGGAATTTTCAGTTTAGAAGTTTATTGGACATCCTTGAACGCAATTCAGATGGTCCATGCCTTGCTAATATTTGTAGATTAAACTGAAGGCCTGTTTCTTGCTATGATGTCCATAAAGTGCACGCTAAAATGAAAATGCACATTGTATAAAGGTATACGAACATAAGCCGTAGTCCTAGGCATAGGATGTTCTGTTTTCTTGGTTTAGGTGGTCAGCTAGTCACTGGAGAGCCTAAGATCAATCTGGAACGAAGCTGTGTATTTAGCTACAGTAACATTATTGGTGTTTAATCAAATCATCTTAGCTTGATACGAGTTCTTAAGCCTATATTGGATGCTTGCATGTGCACTGATTGAGAACAATATTTTTCTGCTTAAATAACTTGGAAGGTGAAATTATTGCGTTAAAGGTTGATATATGGATAACTCAACATTTTCAAAACTAATACGATTTTTATTTCTTTTGCAAGTGGGTATATTTCCTGTATTTTTATTTTTTACATCGTGTATTCCTGCAGGATGATAATGATGAGCTCCGTCGCTCGCCTGGGACCCCTGTTTTCACTGCTCCCGAGTGCTGTATAGGTTAGGTTTCTGAGCTGACATGGTTAACAATATTTTTTTAGATGAAAATGCTTAACAATATGTTTGGAATAAATGAGTTACAAAAATTTTGTGGAAGCTTTTGATGTGGTTTATTCTTGAATTCCGCTGAATTGTTCAATCCAGTGTCACGATTTTGATATAACTGAGGCATTTTCCATCAAACTGCTAAAATTGGATGTTAAAAATGCATTTGATTACATTATGTTCCATCCATGATAATTTCAGGACACATCTTAAATACCTTCTGTTGTTTTGATTCTCGCTACACATTCTTGATGTCAAAAGGCAGCCTACCTGCTCTCCTGTAGGATAAGTAATAAAGCTAAGACACTTTCTTAACCTGTTCCCCAAAGACTCAGATGTTTCATCATATAGGAAAAGGTCCATAGCCAATTGTACCCTTCTGACATTTAAAAAGGACACAATCTTGACTACAGAATGGCTCATTTCCAAATAAGAACAATTTGTTTGTCCATTACTGCCGTACAAAGTAAAGAGGGGATATAATGGAGGTCAATTGTTTTGGCTCCCTTCCTTTCATTTCATTGGGAAAGGATGAAAACTGGAGAAGAAAATTGATGCAAAGTAGAGATATGGGACACCTAAAAAATGTAATGCTATGGAATAATAAAATAGTTCGGAATTTGACCAATTCGTATGTACGCACTTAGGGTTGAGTAAATTTTATTCAGCCTTGGTGGTTACTTTTAATCAGAGTTGTCAATTACAGATTTGGTTCATATATGTTGAAATTTTTTTGGTGAAACTGGCATTTTCATATATGCCAACCATGAAATATGAAATTACAAGTGAAATTCATTCAAATTCTAACTTCTGAATGTAATGAATTTGACACTTCTATAGAATTGGTTTAAACATAGAACTTTTCTTGGATTTTCATGTCCTAACAGGCCTGACCTATCGGGGGAAAGAGGCTGACACATGGGCAGTGGGAGTGACTTTATACTGTATGCTTGTCGGAAAACACCCATTTATTGGAGAGACATTGCAGGAGACATATGACAAGGCAAGAAAATTCCCTTTCAAAAATGTTCATTATGTTTCTATTGAACTGTTTGACAAGATTGGCCTGACTCTATTTCTCCAGATTGTTCATGACCCTCTAGTGCTTCCTGATAAAATGAATCCATTGCTGAAGGACTTGCTTGAAAGACTTCTTTGCAAAGGCGAGTTTTAGCATTCATCGAATAATTTAAATGGGATTCGGGATTCCCTGTCAATGTGTGTTTTATGTTTTGATTTCCCTTTTCTATGTTCTTATTCTCAAAATTGTTCCATTCAGACCCAAAGCAAAGGATAAAGTTAGATTCTGTTGCGAAGCATAGTTGGGTTGTTGGAGAAGATGGGCCAATTCCTCAGCATCTATGCTGGTGCAAGCGGAAAAGCAACAATCTAACGGGGGAGCAAATTCAAAACAAATATTATGATCACTGAACCAGAAGAGAGTCGGTACTGACTGTGAAGTTAAACATCCCTCAGTATCTATGCTGGTGCGAGTATAATGGCATTGGAGGGGAACAATGAGTGAACTGGAAACAATTATAACGATTGCTGAATCAGAAGAGACTCGGTTCTAACAAAAATGTTGTGAAATTACAGTTTTTACTTGTTCATACATACTAAGGAAACACGAGCCTCTATTTCATTTTTTGTTTCTCTTCAAATCTTCAACCGGAGGATGATTGGAGTTGAAAGGGATATAAGCTCTGGTCTGGGGGTTGATTGTTGAACAGGAAAAGAGCCATTGAAGAATGAAAAGACAGACGTGGGGGAGTATAATATTTTGTTTATGTATTTGGAATTTTTGTGTTTGTAATTTGTGATATTTGATTGATGAAATTTCTTTTTGTGGAATAAAAATGTGAGAATTGTTTGATAAATTAAATGGTGCAATAATAACAAAATCCACATACTAATTGTGTTAATCTTTTATCACTTGCCTCTGAAAGTTATTATTTTATCAGTCATCATCAGCAGCTCTGAGGTATTTGCTCATGCTTGTTACTTGTTACTTGTAGAAAATGCCTTCTTCCACCGCCAATGCCTCTCAACCAACTCTCCATAAATGCTAAATGCTCAAAAATAATTTGAACTCCTTATTCAATTTGTATTTTTGTGGCTAAAATTATTTATAAATAATTAATTTAATTTCAATTATATTTTAATAAGAAATATTATTATAATTATAAAATTGATCAACTAACCAATTAAACTCTAATAAAATAATGATATATTTAAATAATATTATCTGAAAAAATATTATTTTAATTCATATTCAAAAATATTTATTCTATTAATTTTTAAATTATAATAAGTTAACTATAAATTCAAATTTTATTCTAATAATCAATACTATTTCAATGATAAAATTAATTAATTGATTTATTCTATTAAAATTTGAATTATACTAAGATAATAATGAATATTTAGCTTTTAGGTTTAATATTTCTTTTATTTTGCTTAATTTTCAAACTTTGTTTTTTACTCTTAGATCGGATACTGTAGACATTCTGAAGTTTGGTGTTATTATTTCAGATTATAAGACTTTCTAAACCTCTACTCCCCACATTTCTATTAAGTGCATTCAAAGACAGACCTATATAAGAGCATATACCTTCCTATAGATTTAGAGCATATTAAATGTTATTTCCTATGTCTCTTTTATAAGATAATAATATTTTTATTTTCCACCTTCCAAAAAATCATAATACTATTTTAATTTCATAATTTTTATTATTTTATCTTTTTATTTTTTTTTAAAATTACAATGAAATAATAATATATTCATATCATATTTTATAAGAAATAATATTTTATTATAAATTAATTAATTGATTAACTTGTCTTATTAAAATTTAGATAATTATAAAATAATAATAAATAAATTAAAATCAACACCCAACCGAGAAATAATACTTAAATTACTATTAATTAATTATTTTATTCTATTGATATTTATATTATAATCAATAAATAAATGATACTATTATATAAAGAAATATTATTTTAATATTATATTTTTTAATTCATGTCTATTTACTGTGATTTTATGTCTTTAAGATAATAAGCAAACATAAATATGTTATTTCAATTATCTTTTTAATAAACAAAGGGACTAATAAATATTGACCGTTCGTAAAAATCCCACACCTAACAAATTATTGCAGTTAGCTATAAAAAATTCAAATTTTTTAGTCTTTCCGTTTAAAAATATTCAATAATCTATATATTTTATTTTTAAAATAATTTTTTTTAAAAAACTTTTAGTCCCTAAAAGGACCAAATAATTAAATAGGAATGCATTGATTAAATAATTAGTATTTGTTAATTAATTTGAAAAAAAAAATTAAAAATATTTTAATTAGTTTACAAAAAATACAAGAATGTTTGGCAAAATTTAAGTGATGTTTAGAAATATTCCCAAAGAAAATTTGATGTTTAAAATTTTGCATAAACGAGTTAGGGGTAAAAAAAAAAAAGCCGCTATCCAAACTACCTTTCACCCCTATTGTTTGCCCTAAATAATAATTTATACAATTATTTGATCTTGAATTTGACACGAGAATTACGTCTTCTATTTTGTGTTAGTACATGAATGATGATTCCCCTTTTATTTGTTATTTCAACATTTAATTTATTTTGATTACGGACCTATAAGTATAAAATGTCTTAATTACAATATTTTTTTAGAGATTTTTTGAAATTATAGAGAGGTTTTTGGGACAAACAAAATAGTTTATATAAATAGAAATTTAACATTAATTATTGTGGACATTTTTCATGTTTTAAACCAACAAAGAAATAAGCATAAAAGCAGTAGTACCTAATTTAATTCTTCACAACTATAATTATACAGAGTATTCGTACATAATAACAAAAATTTTGAATACTAACTCTTAGTGTGTATAAAATTAAATAAGTATAATAAAATTAATAACCTCGTTTAACAAACTAGCATCATAAGTTTTTAAAATATTTTAATTTATGTCCTTACTTAAATGAGCTAAATTACAATTTCATCTTTATGTCTTAAAATTTGTTCTTATTTTAATTTATTTTTTCATGTTATTGTTTATGTGTGTAACATATTAAATTTTAAATATATTAGTAACAAATATGATTAATTAATTAATTAAAATGTTAAGAATATTGTCTAGCAACATACGCCAAGACTATTAAAGTATTTGGAATGTTAATTGTAAAGTTAATTTTCTTTATAACTAATGTTCCAATTCAACAATTAAAGTATATAGTGTTATGCTATGTTAAATCATATAAATTTTCTTTATAACATCCTTCCATGGTTTAATGAAATTCCAATCCAATTTGTCGATTTCATTCCATCTTGCACTAAATTCTCTTTGTAACATCCTTTCATTGTTTGAATGAAATTCCTATCCAATTCCTCGATTTCATTTCATCCGTAAGAATTTCATGATTAATTAGTATAACATTTTTCCTAATTTACATAAGGTGATAAATCATATTTTTATCACATAAACACCTTTATAGAACTTATATTATATCTAATTCATCCCTATTTATTACTTTTGAATTAAGTAATATAAAAGATGAATCAATATAAAAATATCTATATAAGATCACCTCCCAACTTATTTTCCTGGAATCAATATCAAAGACAATGCATTATTTACAATCATATTCAACTTTTTTCTAAAATACACATATTAGCAGAATAAACATAAGAAATAATTGGAGAATTTGTGTGTATTTTACATTGATGCTATGACTATTTATACATAAGAGTAAATACAAATAGAGAAAGAGTAATGATGATTGCTACAATTATGCTATAGGAATTGCTATAATTTCGGCTAACACCCCCCTCAAACTCAAGATGGTAGTATAGATGCCAACTTGAGTTTGCTTAATAGATTCAGAAATCGAGTAGGAAGATATGGTTTGGTGAAAATATCAGTAGTTTAACTTACAAAGAAGATAAAAACCAAACATATAGTGACATGAGTAACATAATGACGAAGTAAATGACAATCAACTTCAATGTGTTTGGTACGTTCATGGAACACATCATTATGAGAAATCTGTATGGTCACTTCTATTATCACAATAAAGCTTGATGACAAAAGAATGAATGACACCCAAATCAATTAATAACAAATGTAATCAAAGTAATTTAGTTGTAGTATCAGTAAAAGCATGCTATTCAAATTCAGTGCTAGAACGAGCAACACAATTTGCTTTTTGCTATGGTAAGACATGAGAGAATCATTGATATATGTATTTTATATAGAGTTTTGTGCCCTTATTTTGGATCAAGTTTGAATTAAATTACGTTTAATGTGTTTGTTCAAGTGTGATTTCAAATGATTTGTAGGATACTTGAGATTTTGGAGTTTAAAAGTGAACATGACTCGAAATATTGCAGAAATGAGCTTAAAAGAAGCGATTTGGAAGAATACTGAACACGACCAGGACAAGGCCGTGTTCCTTAACTGTAGTTGCATCTAAAAAACACTATATCATGCATGCCCATGGACATGCCCGTGTCTATGAGCGTGTTCACGTCCGTTCAAATTCATCATTCAACACGCTCGAGAGACACGTTCGTGGTGTGAACCGTGTGCACCAGCCGCTAGCCAACACGCCTTTAAAGTAAAGACCAACACGCTCGTGCAGTAAGAGAATTATGCCCGTGCTACGTCTAATTTTGTCCATACAACCACAATACGGCTGTGTTTGGTGGTTGTGTCTGATGAAAATCTATAGATAACTACTGATTCCTGAAGAAAATGGGGGGCTTTTGTTCATATTTTTATTTGAGTTCCTTCTTTGACCTATTCTCGCCAATTTCCATCATTTTTTACCTAAGAGTAAGGGGATTTGAAAGGAAGATCCTGAAATAGTAAGATTCAAGTGCTTAATCGAGAGATGTTTTGTTTGCTTTCTATATCTTTTATCTTTTCTTGTATTTTCTTTCACTGAGCTATAAACTAAATTGTTTAAATTTATCTGGATGTTGATAAACCCTAGCTAAAAGCATGTTATGCTTTAATTAATGTTGGATTGAATGAAGTTTATTTGAGTTATTTTATTTTAATAATGCTTGTTGTTTAATTTCTAAGTGATATGAACATGTTTATTATTTAGGATGTTATCTTCTTGTTAATTGTCTCAAGAGAGATTAACTTGAATAGGATATTCTTGAGGATTGAGAATTGACTGTGAGTACTTGAGAGAGTCTTGCGGGATGCTTTGGTGGTTGATAGTTCCTTATACATTAATGCATGATCCAACTTGAGTAGGTGATGATTAGAGATGCCCACTTAACAATTGAGGCATAGGGATTAGATCACTCAAGAGAGGTATTAATCTAAAATAGTGGAATGTCAATTCAACTCATATAACTTGTTTAATTCAATTATCTTTAGGAATGCGATGATCCGTTAGGGGGAGTTAATATCTGGATAAACGTCTCTCAATTGATTTTAAACCCAGTTTACTTTTGCTGCTATTTACTTTTGTTATTACTTTATTTATTTTTGCAATTACAAATCCTTTGAATTATTAATTCGCTAGACAATAAATTACGCTTGAGTTAGTACTTACTACTTCCCTAAGTGGAACGATAATTTACATTCATTATATTACTTGAGCAAATTGTACACTTGCAGTCCCGCGTTATCGCGTACGTAAGCAACGATCAATCACCCAAAAAGAAATAATAACTAGTAGTAGAGCAACGACTGGTTGGGTCACCGACCCAATGAACATCAAAATAGCCAAATAAGACATATGAGGAGGTAGCTAATAAGTTTAAACCATGAAAAAGAGACCCTTTGACATAATGAAGAATTCGAAGGACTATAGAGAAATGAGTTAAATGAGGAGAAGACATTAACTGGCTAACTAAATGACAACATATGAAATATTAGGTCGAGTAAGTGTGAGATAAATAAGACTCCCAACAAGTCAACGATATAAAGTAAGGTTTTCAGGAGGTGTAAGTTTGCAATTAACCTCTAGTAGGGTTGAAACTGTTTTGCTATCAGTGATACTTGCTCGAAAAAGTAAATCTGATGCATACTTGGCTTGAGAATGATAATAAATAGTAGAATTATGAGAAACTTCATGACCCAAAAAATAAATGAGAGAATCCAAGTCTTTCATTTCAAGATTTTAGTTAAGATAATGTTGTAACTCAGAAATTCCATTTGAATCATCTCCTGCAATTATCATATCATCAACATATAATAATAAAATAACAATTCTATTGTGATTTCTATAAGTGAATTATACAGAATCATAAGAACTTGAAAGAAAACCAAAATAAGCAAGAGTAGAACTAAATTTGGCAAACCAAGCTCGTGGAGCTTGTTTCAATCCATATAAGGCTCGACGAAGTTTGCAAATCTTATGAGGAGAATGATAATTAGGAGGATGATGCATGTAGACCTTCTCTATCAAATCACCATACAAAAAAGCATTTTTGAAATCCATCTAAATAGCTTCTATTTATGAACAGCAGCAATAGCTAAAAGACTAAGAACTGATGTTAAGCGAGCCAGAGGAGCAAAGGTTTCCTCATAGTCAATACCATACTCTTGAGTATACCCCTTTAGCAACTAAAAGAGCTTTATAGCTTCATTAAATTTGGTTTGATTTTGTAGATTCATTTACAACCAGTAGGTGTCTTGTTAGGAGAAAGATACTAAATCCCAAGTCTGAGTTTTCTCTAAAGCCTTTAGTTCTTCAATCATAGCTTATTGCCAAAGAGGGTAAGTACTAGCCTCACAATAAGAGCGAGGCTCATGAAGGGTGGCAATAGTAGAATAATAATAAAAATCAAAAAGATATGATGAGCTTCTCTTACCTAAATGGAACGACGTAGAGGAGATGTAGGTGCAAAAGGAGATGCAGGTGCAAAAACAGGATCAACTACTGGCACGGTTCAACAGTGGCAGGTAGAGGTGGACCAATAAAGTCACCTAACATAAAACTTGGAAATAACTCATAAGAATGATCGATAAATAATGGAGAATCAGTATTGAAAGAGTGATGAAATTTAGAGAGAGAAGAAAACATTGTATTTTCCCAAAAGGTAACATGACAAGAGATGCGTAATCTGTTAGAAATAAGATCCCAACAATGATATCTGTTATGCTCAATGTCATAACCGAGAAAACAACATAAACAAGCGTAAGGTTCTAATTTGGAAGATTCATATTGTAAGAGGACAAACAAAAGGTTTAAGAATCGAATATTCAAGAGGCTTTCCAAATAACTTTTCAAACGAGGATAAATTTTAAAGAAGAAAGGTAGGAAGACGATTAATATTATAAATAGTATAAAGAGCTACTTCCCCAAAATTTTTTAGGACATTATTATTCTAACCTTTGTAAAACATTTTAGCACTACAAATTTTCTTTTCAGAAAAACCAAGACCCCTTTTAATTATTTTATCAAAAATAGTGACAAAACGATTTTAAAGATTAAGTGCGGTGCCGAATTAGTCGGTGTTAAAAATAATTTAGAATCGTCACTCACTATGGGAACCAGTTTAGTTTTTCATTTTAACAAATTGACTCGTTTTTTAATCGTTAAGGCAATGGTCTCGAACCTAAGATTCTAGGGAAATGAGTTGGTTACTCTGCTTAGGACTTTCGCCTAATCGACGCCCGGATTGCTCGGTCTCATATAAAATTAACATCTTTCTAAGTTCAATTTGTTAAAAGAATTAAGTTATTAATCTTTATTAGTGGGATAGACCTTGAACTAATTGAAAATAAATTAATCGCATATACCAATCATCCATAATCATTTGTTAGGAAATTAAATAATAAGCATACATCCATCTCGTAAAAATAACGGACTAAAAGTAAATAATTACATTATTACATTAAGTCTTAACGAATAACATTCTACCCTTTTATTAAAAATCTCAAACCCATCCTAAAACATACATAACACTAATCCTTAGTTTCCTTAATTAAACACTAAATATGCAAGAAAGTAACCCCTAATCATGGCATAGTTCATTCACATTTAAACATAACCATTAATTCAAACATAAATATACATTCATTGCATAAATAAATATTTACCACATACAAAATATTCGCATGAACATAATATATATACAACTAAATGCAAACTCAGACATTCCTAACCAAAATCATATATCATGCATATCGACATTATAAGCATAATGCATTTTACAATTTTTATTGCATAAACATCATTTTAGTAAATAATAAATAAAATATTACTTATTTGTTAAGAAACTATAAATATGAACATCATAAGAATTTAAATCGAAAGTCATATGAATAATTTAGGTTTTTGGACTCCTAAATAGTCGTCTACGTAAAAGAAGAGACTATTAGGGTTTTATTTGTCGCGACCAATAAAATGTAGGTAGCGCAAATAATTAAAAGGGAATATTTATAAAATTAAATTAAAGGAAAAAAATGTGATAAAAACATTTTAAGGTTAAAATTTGATTTTTTACGATGACATTATAAATTTCATTTTCTCTGACATTATCGAGATACTAGAGTTGGTATCAGGTGCCGATTGGGCCGAGAATATTTTCGGACTTGATACAAATAATGTTAATAATGATAATTGTAATTATATATATATATATAAACTAAAAAGAAGATAATATATGTATGAGATTAGTAAACAAAAGGAACAGAAAAGAAAAGAAATATATACATATAGAAACAGAAGCAAAAACGTGGATAAGAAGAGGAATAGAAAGGATGAGGTGGAAAGGAGAAATGAAAGAAAAACAAAGCTTAGAGTTAAACTTAGAACTTGTGTTGATTCAGGCTTAGCAACAGAAAATAAAGAAAGAAAGAAAGAAAGAAAGAAAGAAAGAGAAAGCACAAACAAAGAAAGAGAAAACGAAGGAAACCAAAAGCAGAAAGAAAAACAGAAAATAGAGGAAAGAAAGAAGAAAAAAGGAAAGAAGAGAGAGCAAAGGAGAACTTAGGTGTTTCTTGGATGTTTGGTAAGGTAAAGGAATAGAATAGGAAGGAGAGAAGAGTGGGAACGAAAATGGAAAGGGAGGACAACAAAGGAATGAAGAATCCAGAAAAGAGAGGAAAAAGTGGAAAACCACCGTGCATGGTGGACCCTTGGCTATTAGAAATGGCTGTGTTGAAGCTCAGGAAGCCGTTGGCGTCAAAAGGAGGCCAGAAAGAGAGGGAATCGTCGCTGGAAAGGAAGGTTACTGTCCTGTGAACAGTAACCCACGCAACAGGGTTGCGAGGAGGATAATGATCAAAACGACAGCCTCTGCTGCGTTTTCAGGTAATTTTCTCCTTGGGTACCTGAATTTTATAAAATTACAATTTGGTCCTTAAATTTATACGTTTATGCAATTGAGTCCTTCCAGAAACTTATAATTATTTTTAATTTAGTCCTTTCAGATTTAAGTTCTGGAAAATTATATTTTGGTCCTTGGAGTTTTAGAGTGCGTGCAATTGAGTCCTTCAGAACTTTTAATTCTTTTCAATTAGGTCTCTCCGCTTAATTGAATTATAGAATTTGTAAATTGACATATGAACTCACTGACAAAATTCAATTGAATCTCTGAAAACTTTAAAACTTATTAAATTGAGTTCTTTTGGGTTAAATTTTAAACTTTTTTTATAAATTGGACTAATTGGCTAATTAATTTAGTTAAATTATGATAAATATTGTTGAGTATAATTAAGATATGATAAATTGAGATTGATAATAAATGTGAATAGCATTTTCAAATATTTTTAATATAGTAAACATACGTTGGAAGTTAAAATTCAAAAGAAATAAAAATATTTTATAAATATGATTAATATGATAAAATAAATAAATATTAAATCATGCATTTATTTCATATGAAATATAAATGAAGAAACTTAAATATTTATATTGAATTATATAGGATCGTCTAAAATAGGAGAAGAGTGAGGGAAGCAATCCAAAACTCGATCTTAATTCCTTTTAAGAGATAAGTAAAAACTTTAAGTATAATGATTGAAATGATTTGTTTTATGAAATTGTGGATTATATGTTGATTAATTGTTTGGACGGTACTGAAACCCAAACAATTGATTTTATTGATATTGATTATATGTTGATTTATTTGTTTGGATTGGTACTGAAGCCCGATCATTTGAATATATTGAAAATTTTGATAATCATATAGATGTCATACAGAAGCATTCATACAGAACTTAATAAAGGAGTAATGACCATCTTGACTTGTATTTGCAAAATTTCATAGATGAGATTCAGGGGTCATTATATAATTCTACATATGGGACCTACGACGACATGATTTATAAATGAACATTCGGGTCATACAAGAACTTATTACTGCCCAACCATATGTTATATGTTATATGAAATTACCGAGACAATACTTAGCTTAATGGGTCACAACAAAATTAAATGGAACCATATGACATAAACATATGCATATCGATGTTCTTGATCATTGTTATGAATTTGTGATTTATTGTTGTTTTTACTTTATATTTGTTTATACTTGCTGAGTATACAACTCATCAAACCGTAAATTTATGTTTTTAGGTTTTGACTGCAATTGACAAAGTCAATTCACGGTGTGAAATGTAGCACTTCACATTCATCTTTGCATTGGTCAGTCAACTGAAGCATAGGACATTTCTCCCTCATTTTACATCATATATATAATTTTTAATATAAGTTTAAGCTGGATATTATGTAATATAACACTATGAACTGTTGTTTTGATATAAGTATATATTATATATTATAAGTAAGGTATGTAATACTATTTTAAATTATAGTAAATGACATAGGATATGATATATGTAAATATATTAAAAAACTGTGACTTATTTAATTGATGACGTATATAGGTGTAGAGTTGTAACACAAACAACCTAAATGACCTACACTCGAGTTAAAGATCTAAAAGGATCTAACTATTTTAATAGACCATCAATTTTTTTTTTTTTTTGACATGAAGACATTATGAAACATCTTTATTTATCTAATAGGGACCTTGGTTTTTATTTAAAAGCATTGTAAAAGGAAAATGGCCTTTTGAAATGAAGATCAGTGCCGCCATGGCACAAAAGTTTACCGTGGCGCTACTCTATTCCAAATGGCATAGTTCCTAAAGACCTTATACTTTGACTTTATTTTTATTATTCTAAGGGTTTTAAGGCTGTTGAAGTCAAGATTTGTATCGCCACGGCTTAATATAGTACCGTCGCAATATAGATCCAACCCTTTTTCAAAGATGTAAACAAATTTAGAGCAAGTTTTATACTTTCCATATTTTATAAAGAATCGTGGCCATTAGAACCAAGATCTGTGCCACCATGGCACATGAGTGTGCCGCCGTGATACGAATCTATCTTTAGCGTTATTTTTCCAAGATTTTCGAAGGTCTGGTAGCTTTATTTCAATCTAAGTTTTTATTTTTAAACATTAAATGGTCTTAAAATAAAAGAGATCCAATCGGATCTAGAATCCAAAATGTATGTTATACAAAAAGTAAAAACATGCTTGAAAAGAGAGAGTTACCTAGCCCTCAAAGGGTTTTGATGCTTTCAACCTACTGAAACTTCACTAAATAAGTAACCCTTCTTCTCCTTTGAACTACACTCTCTAAACTCACTCAATGATCCTAAACCCACTTACACTGAGAATGAAGGATATAGAGAGATCTTATCCAATAATAAGAGAATACCCTCTAATCCTTGAGGTGTTTGCCTTTTTCTTGGCCTAAAAACCCTTACTAAACCCTAGGAATTCTCTTGGGAGGAGAGAAACTTAAGAATGGAAAAGGTTTAACGTAAAATGCGACCAAGCTCTCCTCTAGCGGTTGGGAGACTCCAATATATAGTATTTTTGGGGAAAGACGTCGTAACACGTGTCATTTTGAAAAAACAATCACCTTCCAAAAATAAGTGAGCATTGCCAGAAACCTAGTTGTGCTGTTGCGGTACTAGTTTCATGGTAGTGATGACAGCATGACGGGGTGCTTCGCGTTCTTCAAGAAAGCATGAGCACTACCGTAGTAAAGGATAGTACTGTTGCAGTATTGTTCTTCGCCACTTTCACTTGATTCTGGAAAGGTAGAGAAATGCGTCAAAACTCACCGAGAGCCTTTCCATCGACATCAAAGGCTTTCCGTAAGTTTACCATACTTGATCGGTGAGGTTAAAAATAACTTATTACTATGCTGAAATTGACTTTATCATAGAATGCCTAGTTCTACGGGCGAAAAAACTATCAATATCATTCAGATTGGTTCCTAATGAGCTTTGAAGGTTTCTACATGTGTAAGACTGCTAAATTTTGAGGAAATATTATCTAAAAGCACAATTTTCATAAACTTCTGAAGGAAATCTGCTTGTTTGTGAAGATCCATTCTGGGTGCACCATAAACCAATTCTCAACATCGGACTGTTGTTTTTAGGGGTTAAAAACAATCCTTAACAATGATGCATAAAGAAGAATAATACAAACAGAATCAACAATATGGCGATGCTTTTGTTCAGCTCGCCCATTTTATTGAGAGGTGTGAGGACAAGAACGTTGAAAAATCATTCCTTGTTGATTTAAAAAATAAAGCGAAGCAAAATCCTGATATTCCATACTGTTCGAAGAATAATTTTAATATCACAAAAGAATTGAGTCTCAATCATTTTTGCAAATGTGGTGTAAAATTGTGTTATTTCAGATGGATTTTTTAAAAAATATATCCTAGTAAAATGAGAATAATCATCAATAAATAACACAAAATATCAAAAATCATTTACTCAAGAAAAAGGAGGAGGAGCAAATATCTGAATGAATTAAACCAAAAAGAATATCTAAAGTAGAGTTACTTTGAGAAAAAGATAATGCAGGTTGTTTTTCTAATTGAAAATTTAAACAATAAAAAAACTCAAATTTAGTGGTTCCTAATAAACCATGAAAAATTAAAGACTGAATTTTACTAGTAGAATGCATGACCTAGACAAAGATGCCATTGGTGAGCAGAGGAAACAGGAAGTGTAGCTGCAGACATAAGTCTCTGAGGAAGATGAAGAAATGCAAGCTCAAATAATCATTCTATCGTGAGACCTATCCTAAGAATCTACCCCATTTTTGGATCTTGTACCTAAACACCAAGGGAAGAAAAATTAACATTAAGTCCTTATTCACACAATTGACCAACAGAGTGCTAAATTAAGAATATGAAGTGTTAGGGAGATGAAGATTGGAGGTAGAAACACGACCAATGTATGTAATGTTCATTTTTGAGCCATTAGCTATACGGATTGGTGGTAAGGATGATACAAATTTTATAAAAGATAAGAGTTCACAATTAGTAGTCATATGATTACAACAAGCAGAATAAAAAAGCCAATAAGAATTACCCAGACTGATAGAAATGGCAGTAAGAGAATTGAAAGAAATATCTTATTTGAGTATTGCCTCAATATCACTCATAGTGATGGTAGATGAACCTTCAGTAGTAGCAACAGTGATGATAGAAGAAGATTCAGGCTTGGACATATTATTGACTTTCCTCCTTTTGCATTAGTGGATGTGTGTGACAGTTTTCAATGATATATCCATAATCATGGCAATATCTAAATTCTACAGTAAGAAAATAAGCAATAGCATGACAAGGTTGATTACAATTCTTACAAATTTGATTGCCAGATTTAGGTTATGAGTAGCAAGTGGTGGCAATAGCAGTTTCAAATAGAGGAGTTTTATTGAAACTCAAACGAGTCTTTACAAAACTAATTTCTTGAATATCAGTATCCGATGATGGAAGCGGATTTTGATGCAACAGAGATGCTCGAACAGCCTTATATTCTGGTCACAAAGCCATTAGAACTTGAATCAGATGAAGATGACCTTTGCTGATTTTGGCTAAAGAAATTTGATGCCAGATTGGTTAAACCTTTGCAAGAAAATCATTGATAAATTGATAGACTTCTTATTTCAAATTATGAAGATTAGACCAAAATTGAAAATAGTGAGCAAGTCCAGTTGTCTGATATTTGATTAGCCAAAAAATCCCAGATTTCTTTTGCCGAATCATAATCGGCAAATTGAATGTGAATTGAAAGACCAAAGGTATTACAATACCAAAATTAAGTGAGGTCTAATGATTTTTACAATCCCAATCTTCTAGATTATTGGAAAATTTTTCATCAATTTCATCTTTTTGTTTTGTTGACTGAATTATATGATTGGTAACAGTAGGCCAAAGCTTGCGACCTATTTAAAAACTTTTCATTCATTAAACCCAAAGAGTATAGTTGGAACCATTCAAAACCATTATAATAGGTTTTGCAATGTCAGATTTCTCCATTAAAAATAAGACAGAGATAAACAAAGCAGATGAGAAATGACAGATTTCCGAGAAAGATGTCACATAAAGAAGAGAAAATAATGAGCACTATGACTTTGATACCATATTAGCAAAATGAATTAAAGAACTTATATGTATTTACATTGATGCTATGGCTATTTATACATGAGAGTAAAAATAAATAGAGAAAAAAATTATGATGATTGCTAAAATAATACTAAACAAATTGCTACCATTATTCTATACTAATTGCTATAATTTCGGCTAAAAACACAAATTGTTAAAACCTTTTCCAAAAGTGTGAGATTTGAAGCCATTTACGGAAAATCCGAACAGCTTTTGATAGTTCTGATGTGGAGAGGAAAAAAAACAATGGATTACAATTTTTATCCTTTAATCACAACAATTCATTTGATTCAGAAATTGATAGTGGATGGAATGGAAACTAAGAGGCTTTTGAAGACTAAAAGTAGAAAGAAAATCCATATTTTTTCTAAAATCATTATGGTTTAAACTGAAAAAATAAAATAAAAAATCAACAAGAATTAGAAGAGAGAGGAACGGCCTTTGCTAATTAATGTTGATTAATATTAATAACTAAATACTTAATTAAAAATCATCCTAATATTTTTGAGAAAGAAAAAGAAGAATAAAATAGAAGACTGTTAAAAATTAAATAAGTGGGGTTAGTTCCTCTTGCAAAATGTATATAATTAAATTCTTGATTTGTTACATTTTTATGTGATTTTGATAAAAACCCAAAATAAATATAGACATATGGGTTTTGATACTCATGAAATTGGTGTTTATATAAAGTAGGAGCTGGCACCCATCATTTCCCTCACATTTAAAGCACATATGAACCAATATGGTAACTCTTAAGCTAATGTCTCTCTTCTCTTTATAAATAATGCTTTCTACCTTAAATATACTTCAAATAATCAACATAACTCTATTAATTAATAATTTCAATACATACAAATGATTTTTAACTCAAATAGTTAGACTAAAATGATGCACCTTTCTAACTTAAGATTAGACCTAATTTAATCAAAAAACTTAATTTGTTCATAAAAACTAATAATTCACTACATACATTGTGCTTGAGGCCTAACTTACATGATAAAATACTTTTTCTTTCTCCTTACTGATGGAGATATGCATGTGTAATATTATAGTTTTGGGATAATTATTTATAGGTTCCTCAAGATTTGCATAATATACTCTGGAGTCCCTTTATTTTGGAAATTGTATCATCAGGTCCCTCAGGTTTAAAAAATTATAATATCAGGTCCTTCCGTCCACAAACGGCGTTAGTTAATTGAAAAAGGCAATGATTTTGATTAAAAATTTTCAACAAAACTACCTTTTGATTTATTTGAATCAGACCATAGTTTATTTGAATCAGACCATGCTAATTAAATCCAATTTTTAAATCAAATCATTTATATATATATATATATATATATAGAATCAAAACGCAATGAGCCTTGCGTTTTGATAACGAAACAGAAAGACAGAAGAACGAAATCAGAAAAGAAATCGAAAGAAAAGAAGAGAAAGAAGAAAGAGAAGGATGGAGGTGAGAGAAAGGTGAAAACGCAGAAGAAGAAAGAGAAGAGGAGATAGGCCTGGCGCGAAGCTTCAAAGAAAAATCAGAGGGGCGTTTCTGAATAGAGAGATTTTTCGAAGAAAAATCAAAGAGAAAATGGGAAGCTTTCTGGAACGAGAGGCTTTCTGGAGAGGCTTTCTAGAGAGGCTTTCTAAAGAGGCTTTGAAAAGAATCAAATAGGAAATCAAGAGAGAAAACCATCCAAAAAAATTGTAACCTTTCTTAGAAACTAGGGTTTTCTGTAATTGGGGATATAGAAATTAGGGTTTCTTCTGTTTCGAAATTAGGGGATTTGAATTTAGGGTTCCAGTTTTAAAATTAGGGATTAGATTCCCTTTTGAAAATTGTGAGATTTCTGTCTGTAAACAATTTCTGGAACTCCATCGAAAAGCTTTAATACAAATTCTGGATGTTGATTTCTGTTTTTGGGTATCTTGTTTCCTGTTAAATTGCTCGTGTGAATTGATCTTAGTTTCTGTCTGATGCATGATTCTGTGTTAGCAACAAAACCAGATTGAGCTTCCATCGAAAAGCTTGAATACAAATTCTGGATGTTGATTTCTGTTTTTGGGTATCTTGTTTCCTGTTAAATTCCTCGTGTGAATTGATCTTAGTTTCTGTCTGATGCATGATTCTGTGTTAGCAACAAAACCACATTGAGCTTGCTGTGTTGGTTCTTGATGGTTGCATGTTCTGGATTGGTTCCCTTTATGCCTTCTGTTTAATTCTCACCTCCATCCTTCTCTTTCTTTTTTCTCTTCTTTTCTTTCGATTTCTTTTCTAATTTCGTTTCTGTTTCGTTATCAAAACGCAAGGCTCATTGCGTTATGATTATATATATATTTGTTTTAAAAATGGTTTGATTTAAAAATTGGGTTTAATTAGCATGGTCTGACTTAAATAAACCATGGTCTGATTCAAATAAACCAAAGGGTAGTTTTGTCATTTTAAAAAATTTTAATCAAAATCGTTGATTTTTTCAATTGACTAACGCCGTTTCTGGACGGAAGAACCTGATAGTATAAATTTTTAAACCTGAGGGACCCGATGATACAATTTCCAAAATAGAGGGACCTTAAAGTATATTATGCAAAACCTTAGAGACCTATAAATAATTATCCCTATAGTTTTAATGTCATTTTATGAACAATTATTTCTTTGTATTTAATTGAAAATTTATATTAAATAAATAAGTTTTTCAGACTATGTTATAATAATTGTATTAATACATATTATATATATCTAACTAGACCAAGTAGAGAATAAATGTTTATACTGACTATCAAAACATATTCCCTATGACATTAGAAATAAGACTTTATTCTTAATTTTGATTTAATTAATATAAGCAAATATAAATTGTCTTATGTTTTGAAGAGTGAGTTTCATTTATTGAAATAATAATCATAGGTGAATTGGCAAAAACATTTCATATCGTGAAATATTAAGTTAATGATTAAATTCATGTGTCGGTTTAGAGATTGATCATGCACTTTAAATAAACTTATAAGGTTTTTTATGTAAATTTTGCAAAGGATTTTAATATGTGACATGAAATAAGTTAAGCGAAAATATTAATAATATATAGTTATTTAAATAAATTGTTAATAATTTATTAATATATAGCATTTGTAATCTTGACATTAGGGAACATAAATTATTATAGTATGGAACAATAAAATTAATAGGAGTTCAATTGTATGAATTCCTATTATAATTAGTAGTCTTATTTATTTTATTCATGCGGTTCCTTAGTAGTTATCCGTATTATACGTGAGTTATACTATTCAAATAATAAATAAATTATTTTAGTTAAAAGAATAACTTTTATTTAAATATTATGTTCCTATAAAATATATATTTAAGTGAATATAAAAGGATGAAACTCTAAGTTGAAAAGAAAAAAAACTACGTCCACCCAAAAAAATTATACAATAGAAGATCGTTGTAATTATAAAATTTTTAAAAAGAAGACCGATAAACGATTCTAGGCTTCAAAAAGTTAATTTAATTTAATTTGTTAATTTATGGTTTGAATTTGACTTAATCATTCTTTTGATCCAGTTTGTTTCTGCAGTATACCCGCTCCATCGATCGGTATCAAATCCTTGGAAACTCAAATGGAGCTGGCTTGTTAAACTACTTTTGTTTTCAATTATAATCATGTCATAGAAATTTATTTTCTGTGGTCTGAAATATGATAATTGTGGTTTGTGTTTTATTGTTTTCTGTGTTTATATGAATACATAAATATTACACGAATATTCTCTTTAAAAAAAAAAAAATCGTGTTGCTATGCAACTATTTAGAATAATTTTTTTAATAAAAAAAAGTTTTTGTTTCAAGCGATTTGCTCTCTTTAAATCCTTTGAGGCTGGAATTGGATGTAACGATTCCACTTTTGGGTTTGAGGCTGGTAATCGTTTTTCTGGAATTATTTTGTAATTTAAGAAAACTGAAATTTTTCTGGGTTTGTTTTTGAAGAACAGTTAACCGCCATGAAATTTTTTCGGTTGTTCGCGTGGTTCTTCTCGTCGGTGTGCTTACCGGTGCTAGAACGGACGGCCAGCGGTCGCGCGACCTCTGGAATTCTGGTCTGGTGGCGGTGGAAGCTCACGGTCGGCGTTAATGGTGGACTAAAGGGAGGCGGCGGTGGCAGCTAGGTCTTCTTCACGAAGAAGAAGCTGTTGTCTGCCAAATTGCCTTTTTGGTCCTCCATTTGTTTTAGTTATTCTAAAAAAGCTCATAAACTTGTTTTTTGGCTCCTGGAGTTTTTAAAGTTTAGCAAAGGGGGCCAAAATTTTATTCTAACCCAGAATATTTCTAAGAATTACAAACAGACCCATAAATTTTCATTTTTTTAAATTAGCCCATACTGTTTCTGTTTTTGCAAAAGACCTGAACTTTCTGTCTATTGCAAAATAAGCCAGAATGTTTCTGTTTGTTACAATTTAATCTAGTTTGTTATTTATTTATTTGCAAAATGATCCTAAGATTACTTATTTTGCAAATTGCTTTTATAAAAAAAAAATTAATTTGTGAGTGTTTTTATTATTTACTAGTGATTATTTGCATTTCTTCCCCATCGAAAGATGATATATTTTAATGTTATCACTGATCTAGTTTGGTATTGTCTGTATTATTTATCTCTCTATCTAAGTAAATTAATTAGTTGCATGCATTAGAAGTAATAATTTCTCACTCATTAATATTTAAGAGGCATGTTTTCTTCCATCAAGTGGTACTTGTTAGTCTTTTCTTACTATAGTATGTATGACATGTGATTAGTTAAATTCTTCTATCGAGATTACTGATTATGAATGTTTTTGAGATGCATATGTGAATTTTGACTTCATTGTTTTTCTTATGCAATGTATGTTTTTTTTATTGATATGCTATTATTTTATTTTATATGATCTTATAATAGAAATGACATCCTTTAATCCTCTAGCCAACATCCTTACCCAATACAAGCTTGAGGGTCTTAACTATGTGGACTGGAAAAGGAATTTAGACATTTTGCTCAGGTTGAGATGGTCTTGAACACTCTGCTAGCTAGTTTTCAGTAGTTTTGTTTGAACTATAACATAAATAAGATGGATTTTACTCTATCTTAGTTGCTGAATGAGCTGGTAGCTGCTAAGACTATTATTAAGCAATAAGATTGACTTGTTGTGCTTAATGTTGAGTGAGGTTCTTTACCAGCATGAGGGTAAGAAGAAGAAAATTTCTCACAAGCTTAAGCCTAAGACAAATGGTGCAACTAATAGTTCAAATGGTGCTGTGAAAAATCCTAATGACAAGTGTTTTCATTGGAAGCAACAATGTTCAACTTGGATTGCCAAGAAAAAGTAAGGTATGTCACTTTTTTATTTACTGGTTGTTGAAACTTATTTAACGATATTGACTACACTCTAATGGTGTGTAGATTTAAGAACCATTAATCATGTCTGCAATTCTTTGCAGGGATTTCAGGTAACACGCCAGCTAAATGAAGGAGAAGTGAGCATTCTCAAATAAGATGGCCTTAAAATTGCAGTTTTAACTATAGAAATGTTAGTTTGAACTTTTAGAATAATAGAACATTGATTTTGGGAGATGTTTTATATGTTCCTTCAATTAGAAGGAATTTAATTTCCGTCTTTTGTTTGAGTAAGATTGGATATTCAGTTTGTTTTAATGAATTTTATGATGATTCTGTCGTTATTAAATTTTGAAGGCAAATTATATGTTCTAGCTCATTGATTGATGACTCATTTATTCTTAAAGTTTCACTTGAAATGCAACTTACTAATTTTGAACTAAATAACTTTGATGTCAATGTACCATTGAAAAGAAAACGTCTTATGGAATTCAGTTGTACTTATCTTTGGTATTTAAGGCTTGGTCATATTAATATAGATAGAATTTCTAGGTTGGTTACAGATGGACATTTGAGTTTATTGAAAATGGAGGCACTACCAACTTGTGAATCCTATTTAGAAGGTAAAATGACTAAGAGGATTTTTCCCTTAAAGGGTAATAGAGCTAATGATATGCTTAAATTATTCATTCTGATTTGTGTGGCCTAATAAGTATCCAAGCTAGGGGTGGTTTTGAGTATTTTGTGACTTTCTCAGATGACTACTCAAGGTATGGGCATATTTACCTATTGCGCCGTAAGTCTGAATGCTTTGAAAACATCGAAGAATTCAAGGAAGAAATGGAGAAGTGACATAGAAAATATATCGTCATTGTGGTCTGATGGTAGCGAATGCCTCTCTAGGGAATTCATTAACTATTGTTATCAGAGAAAGGAATTACTTCACAGTTATCTGCACCTAGTATGCCACAACAGAATAGTGTAGTAGAAAGAAGAAATAGGACGCTTATGGAAATGGTTAGACAATTATGGGTTATTTAAATTTGCTAATTTTATTCTAGGGACATACAATTGAGACAACAACATATATTCTAAATTTATTTCCTTCCAAGTTAGTACTTAAGACTCCTACATAACTATGGACTGGACATAAGCCTAGTCTAAGACATGTTCGAATGTGGGGATGCCCAGCCCATGTGCTGAAACAGAAAATAGATAAGTTGGAATCAAACCCAGATTCATGCTTTATTAGATAGATATCCTATAGGAACGAAAGGTGGGTTATTTTATAATCCTAAAGATAAAAATGTCATTGTTAGCACCAATGCACATTATCTTGAGGGAGATTATATTCAAAATCACATTTCCAGAAGCAAATTAGCTTTGTATGAATTGAGAGGAGTAGATATACCAGTTAGAACATTTCCATCAAAATATGAACATGAACCATCCATGGTCAGAGCTGACATTTCATTATCTCAAGTAGCGGAAAAAATGTTAGTTGACTAGAAAATTAACATCTACCTCAACAATCAATACCTAACATTCCGCTACAGCCTGAAAGTAGTGGGAGTTATATTAGGATTAAAGTAGACATGGCCATGAAAAAACCGGAGATTTTGGCCCGTCGGTTAACCGGAACCATTCTGGCCTCGAATCGTACCCGCTAAGCCCGGACTGAATCCATTGGAGAGATGGGCCAGTTCAAGTTCAACCATTTTATGAACTGTGACATGCCATGAATCAGAGTCAGCTTTAAACCGCCCAAGCAACCCACCGATTAATCGACAAAAAATTAAAAAAAAAAAAACTTGCTGAACCATCCCGAACCACCACTTTTGGCGCCCTTGAATCGCCCGAAAATCAGCCCGCTAATAACTATCCATTGAACCGTGAACCGCCTATTACCGATCCGATTCCGGTCCCTGCCTTAAATGAACTGTGGCCCGCCAGATAGTGATCCAAACCCAACCCAGCCCGTGGCCATGTCTAGATTGAGCACCTGTTGATCCAAATATATAAGAACAAGAAGTTGGAGCACCTGACTTTTCATCACTTATTGGTGGTGAAGGACATGTTGAGGCTCTAGAACATCACCAAGTTATGCTCCCACTAGTCATATCCTTGTCAACCTTACAACCAGCAAGATGAATGTGTGATTGAGCAGCCTGTTGTACTTCATCGTAGTGGGAGAATAAGAAGTCAACCGGTTCGATATAAACTTTTGGGAGAAGTTTTTGATAGAATCCTTGAAGAAGTGAATACAGAACCAATATGTTATGATGATGCATAAGATAAAGATGCCAATAAGTGGATTATAGCTATGAAATTTGAGATGAAGTCTATGTACTCTATCTAATCAAGTCTAAGAACTTGTAGAACCACCTGAAGGGATTAAACCCATTGGATGTAAATGGATCTATAAGAAAAATAATGGTATAGATGGTAAAGCGCAAACTTATAAAGCAAGGCTCGTTGTAAAAGGGTTTATTTAGAAAGAAATGCTCGATTATGAGGAAAATTTTTCGCCAGTAGTCATGCTTAAGTATATTAGAACTCTTCTATCCATTGCAGCTCACTTCACTATGAAATTTGACAAATGGATGTCAAGATAGTTTTCCTAAATGAGAGTCTTCATGAATGCATCTTTATGAAGCAACTAGAAAGTTTTATAGCTAATGGGCAAGAACATTTGATATGCAAATTGAATAGGTCTATTTATGGCCTTAAACAGACATTAGGTCTTAGAATAGTTGTTTTAACCAGTTGATTAAAACTTCTGGTTTTGATTAGTGTCATTATAAGTCTTGTGAGTATAAAAGTGGAAGGGTAAGAAAGTAGTATTTTTAGTTCTATATGTGGATGATATTCTGCTTATAGAAAATATGTATGTATATTGACTTCTATCAAGGATTGGCTGTCTCAATATTTTGATATGAAGTACTTAAGAGAAGCTACTCATATTCTTGGGATTAAGCTTAAGCGAGATCACAAGAAAAGAATGATTGGTTTATCTCAAGCACTTTATATTAATATCATTTTTGCTCGTTTCAATATATAGGATTTCAAGAAAGGTTTTCGAGACATGGAATCACTCTATCTAAGGATCAGTCTTCGAAGACTCCTGAAGAGATAAAGAGTATGAAGGCAGTTCCTTATGCCTCAGCAATAAGAAGTCTCATGTACACAATGTTGTGCACTAGACCTGATATCTGTTTTATTGTTCGCATGGTTAGTAGATTTCAATCTAACCCAGGGCGAGAACATTAGGATGCAGTTAAACATATTATCAAGTACTTAAAAAAGACTAGAGATTATATGTTAGTTTTCTAGTGAAAAGATCTTGTACCTATTGGATATACAAATTCAGATTTTTAGTCTGATAAGGACTTTTAAAAATGTATCTCAGTAAATGTTTTTGTCTTGGGAGATGAAGCCATAAGTTGGAGAAGTGTTAAGCAGACTTGTGTTGCTGACTTTACCATGGAAGCTGAATATGTGACAGCCTCTAAGGTAACAAAGGAAGCTAGTTGTATGGCTTTGAAACTTCCTTATGGATCTAGGTATGGTTCCATCAGTTCAATTGCCTATTAGACTTCATTGTGATAATAGTAGGGCAGTTGCAAACTCAAAAGAGCCACAAAGCGATAAAAGGGCAAAGCACATTAAGCGAAAGTATCATTTGATACCAGACATAGTTCAAAGGGGTGATGTGGTGATGACAAAGATTGCGTCAGAAAACAACCTAGCAAATCCTTTTAAAAAGAGCTTATCGGCCAAGACTTTTTATAATCATGTAGAAGGATTAAGAGTTAAAATTGTTGATGCATAGTTATGAGTCTAAGTGGGAGATTGATGGAGATATACTATTAACCATGCATGTGGAATAATGTAGTTTTAATGTCATTCTATGAATAATTATTTCTTTGTATTTGGTTAGAGATTTGTATTAAATAAATAAGTTTTTCAGCATATGTTATAATTGTGTTAGTACATATTGTATGTATCTAACTGAACCAAGAGAGAATAGATATTTTATACTAACTATTAAAATATATTCTTTAGGACATTAGAAATAACTTTTGTGTTCTTAATCATGATTTAATTAATATGGGCAAATATACATTGTCTTGTACTTTGATTCATTAAAGAGTGAGTTTCATATATTGGAATAATAATACTAGGTGAGTTGAGAAAAGACACTCTATGTTTGTAACATTAAGTTAAAAATTGAATCCATGTCTCAGTTTAGAGATTGAGAATGCACTTTAAGTAAGCTTATAAAGTTTCATTGTGTAAACCTTGTAGGTGGATTTTAACCCGACATATGAAATAAGTTAAACAACAATTTTAAAGATATATTGTTATTGAAATAAATTGTCAGTAATTATTTAATATAATAGCATCTGTAATCATAACATGGGGAGCATAAATTATTATGTTATGGAATGATAAAACTAATAAGGAGTTAAATCATCAATTTTTAGTAGAATAGTTTGTGATTAATTATAATAAGAATATACTGATCCTGTATAGGTTCTTATTATAATTAATAGTCTTATTTATTTTATTCCTGCGGTCCCTGTTATGCCTTAGTTATTTGGATCATACGTGGATTATATTATTTAAATAAGGAATAGATTATTTTAATTAAAAATATTATTTATTATTATGTTAATTAAAAGAATAATTTTAAATTTAAATATTTAAATATTATCTTCCCATTGAAACTATATTTAAGGGAATATAAAAAGATAAAATTCTATGTGGAAAAAAATAAAAAAAAAAAAGAGATCTATGTACAGTATTCTACACACTCAGAAAACTAGTCCAGAGAATAATTAAGGTCACATAACAGAAAATCACCGGTGAGCGATTATGCGGTTCAAGAGATTAGTCTTGTTTGTTGATTTATGGTTTTATTTTGCTTTTGTCGTCGTTTCGATCCGAATTATTTCCGCTGTTTAAACCCGCTCCCATCACTTAACAAACCTTTGATTCCTTCAAATTATTCTGTTAACATCTAATTGGTGCATATGGGAGAATTATTAGTTTATTCATTCATGTCAGAAAAAAAAAAAGGAAATGAACTCGAAATACAGCCATTTATTTTTACTGAATGTTAAAAAGTGTGTACCCTGTTTTCTGATATAGAAGAGAGTTAAAGCGGTTGTTGAACCTAAAATCCTCACATGTTGTTTGTTGTTGATAAGTGAGTAGGGTTCCTCTTTAGCAACTTTGCTTTGTATAGTGGATTTATGACTATACATAACTAAACATGGAAATTTTCTCATTCTAAGGTGTTGTGAAAGTTTGAGTAAGGAACGTGTATAATATATATAGCTGCTTTTTTCAGATTAGAATATGACTTTTGCTTGACCAAATTTATGGGACCATTTTTTGTATAATCAACAACTCTCTTTCAAATAAAAGCTAAAAAATTAATTAGCTCTGAGTTTGGTATATAAATTCGGTCCTATTACCGATTTATCTTATCAATTTTTTACGCCAACTTGTACAATTTTTTGTTCGATTTCATAAAATTTAATATATATTTTGATCATTGTGATACCCTTATGAAGAGTTTCTATTAATATTACTATATGAAGATCCGTATTTAAATTAAATAATGTATTAATTAGCATAATTAGGTGGATTAGAAATTTTTCAATATTTATTATTAAAAATAGTATTGTTTTACACTAAAAAACTTCACTAATTCTTCTAAGTAAACTCTTATTGTAAACTTTTTTTTTTTTTGAACACTTGTTTACAATTAGAAACTTCATCTAACCATGAAATAAGAAACTTATATTAAACACTTGTAAGAAAACGGCAAATAAGGTGCCATTAACCAAGAATTAAGAAACTTCCTCTCACTAAAAAAATGATGTTTACTTAATATGATGAATATTTGTTTTATGGTATACAATGTAACGAATTTAATTATTTAATAAGGCATCAAAATTAGTCCACTAATAAAGTAAAACACCAACAAAATGCAATTCTATATTTATATATAGTCTCATGCTTGCATGTAACAAATTGCTCTCATAAAATAAAATTAATTAATTAATTATATTTTGTTTGGTTTGGGGAAAATAATTCGTTTCCAAATGAAAATATAATATAAATGTGAAGTGAATATATTAATATTAATATGAAAACATAATTAAATTTATAAATTGTGATAATTAAATTATATATTTATAATAAACGATAGATGATAGATGTTGTAAGTGACCATTAATGATATGAACTTACTAATCATAATTACTAAAATTCACATAAATAATCTCTAATATGAATTATTAAAAGTGGTGTTGTGGCAACCAAAAGCATAGCTTAATGATAGATACATTTATAATTTAACAATATTATCTATCAACATTAAAATATTGGTGCTCTAAAGATTTATTTGTGTTGTATTCTAAATGTGATGCTTTCATTAATGTTAGGGATATAATTAGGTGTGAAATATTAACAATCCAAATTGAAATTTTATGATATAGAATTGAAAATGAAATATTAATTGTGTCAAGATAATCCGAACACGCTGACACGAAAAGTTAATGGGTTTAGATTGGACATCAATGGATTGACAAAACGTTTATCAAACTATAAAAATCCGAATTTAAACAGGTCGGGTCATAGGTAAATATGACATGACCCATTAACATAAGGACAAAAATAATAATTTAATTTTTAAACAAGAAATCATAAAAAACAAATTCTTGGTCTTTCATTTTCACACAATCACGCTTCTTTTGTCTTTTTTCTCTATTTCTAAGCAGTTGAATGTTTTTTTTAAAGTTTATCTATTTTCTCTATTTCAAAGCAGTTGAATGTTTTTTTTAAAGTTTATCTATATTTTTAAGCAACTCGTTATATTTTTTTAAGCAACTCAGTACACTTTCATTAGAAGATGATGCACCTTGAAGATCGGTGGTGGCGATGGTTTTTCCCTTGGCAAGAAGAAGAGAGAAATGGAAAGTAATATGTTGTGTTTCTCTCTCTTCCATTTGTCTATTTTTTTTTTTATTTTTTATTTTTTTTATGTGGCTAACCAAATTATCATTTAGTCCCTAATGAATTCCTATTTGGTCTAACCACATAATAGGTTACTGGTTAGTAATTGGGAAACTGGTAAAAGGGTACCGTGATGTTACAAAATAGTTGTGGTACTGTCATCTTACAAAATGAAGTTAGAGTACCAGTTTGTTATATTCCCTAAAGTTGGAGTAACGTTTGTGAAATTTAGCCAAAGATTTAATGCGGATGATGTTAACATATATTCTTAATATTATTTCAACTAGTTATGATTATACATGATATTTTATTTTTATCATAATTATTTTAAATAGATTAAATGAATTGTGTAAAAAAAATATGGTTTAGTGAAAAAATTATGTGAAATGGTTTACATGATTTGACACGACAAAAATACGAATTTTAATAGTTTGGCTAGATATGATACATTAATTAATGAATTATGTATGAGTTGATTAATTTATTTATATAAATTGTCAGGCCTCTTAAAAAAATTTAAAATTTGAATTCATTTACCAAAATTTAATAATAAGTATTAATTAAATTTAATTTAAAAAATTTTCATAAAGAGAGTCTCATTTATTTTTGTCAGTGGTTTTAATTGAAGATTGAATTGACTTTTTTTTAAAACAATATATAGGTATATAAAATGAATTTTAATATTACATCAGAAAACTATTTTATTTTAACTGAAGTGTTCATAATTTGAAAATTTTTTATTTTATATTTAAATTTTATATACTGAAATATCTTGAAATTGGAATATTAGATTCATTGTATTACATACTAGTTCAATAACAGTAGTGGCTTGTACAAATATAACCAAATCCCAATAAAGGGCCATATATTAATATCCTTTCTGATTTTTTTTTTATTTGAAAATATATCATCCCTCTATTTACAATATGATTAATATATAGACATTTCAAAAATATTTTATTAACTGACAAAATTTAAATAGCAATTCAGGGAAGTTGATTGGTAGGTTTCTATTAATAGACTCAAATTTATTGTTTATGGCTTGAGTTATTTATAGGGATATTGTAGTAAATACTATAATTTATATTTTAGTTTTAAGTAAATAATATAATTTATAGTTAATTTTAATAAAATAGTATATATATTTATTATTTAAAAAAATTAGTACGTTATGTTTCATAATTATAAAAATAACAATTTCTTTTTTTTACTATCAAGAATATATATATATGAGAAAATATTCTTATATTCTCATATTTTCTTCATAAAAAAAATGACATTAATTGTTTGAATTTGGAATGTCAATAAATTAATAAGGAATTTAGAAGCAATGTTGGAGATGAATATACACTTTTATTAGATGAATTTATTCTCAGTGACTTTCTTTTTTTTTTTTTTTCAAATCATAATGTTTTAATTTTATAATTACGAATTATTTTTTAATAATAAAATATTTGTTATAACATAAGCTTTAAAAAAATTATTATTAAAAACATATATTTTTTCGACTAAATTGACGACAATTCCAATGGTAAATATGCAATGAATATTTTTTTTATCATGATAAATATATTAATTTTTAAAAACAATTTCTTTTGTAATTGTCAAAAAAAATATTTCTTTTCTTAAAATTTAACTCTTTTAAGATATTTTATTATTTAATAAAGAAAAATACAGTATATATCAAGAAAATATATTTTTTATTGAAAAAAAAAAGTCATATATTCCCTACGAAAAATAGAAAAAGCGATAGAGCAGATGGAAGAAGACAATTTTGCTTCTCTTTGCGTGCCGCCTACCGAAAATTCTTATAAAGAGGAAACGGCTAAAATAATAATAAAAGGAAATTATTGGGGCTATGAATAATTATTATGAAGTTAAGGGACCTTTTTGAAATATTAAAAAAGAAACCAATGTTTTTCAGTTTTATAACGCACTCTCTTTCTCTTTATCAGTTCAGCTTCTCTCTGATAAAAACTATCTGAGATATCTCTTTCTCTTTTGTACTCGCCGGACTCCGGCGATATGTATAACGGAAAACATTCACCGGCTATTTCTCCGGCGAACCTAAATCCGAGATCCGCTTTATGTTTAAATATTTCAGGTACAGTCACCCATTTAGCTATTTTTTGTTTATATATCTTACTTGGTAACTCTTGCTTATAACTAGCTTTATAGGCATGGCCCGATTAGGATCCGTATCATGTTCTAGGGATTGGATTTGGATCGGACTTTAAATTTATAATTTTAGTTTAATTAATTGATTAATTATATAATGTTTATTTGCGCGTTCATTTATTTGGTGCTTTGTTTTCTATTTATTTTTAATTTTAATTGGATATTCTCATAAAATTTCAGGTAATAATTCTGTTTGTACTGCGAGAAAGCAATTGGAATATTTTCCCGGCAAATCTTGGTGATTAGGTCACTCGGCTGGGTCTCTGACTCTGCTGTATCTTTGTTGGTGATTGTGTTCTCTATACTTCCAACATGATTTCTCAGAACTCCAATTTTCTGCTCTTTATTCAAGTAATTCGTTAAAAGATAAG
The DNA here is from genome assembly GCA_948099555.1 of Croton setiger. Taxonomy (NCBI): domain Eukaryota; kingdom Viridiplantae; phylum Streptophyta; class Magnoliopsida; order Malpighiales; family Euphorbiaceae; genus Croton; species Croton setiger. The sequence goes on from CANUEY010385624.1 coordinate 103,318, forward strand.
CTTTTTTTTTAAAAAAAAAAATAATAATTTTAGTTTGCCTGAGGAATTCTGTGGGGAGTGTGGGCGTGGGAAATGGAGGTACATAATATTGTTTTGTTGAATTGATGGAAAGGATAAATAGATTGAGGGTGATTGTTTTCAAGGATCGAAATTTGTTCTCAGGTTATTGGGAGTATAATCAGGAGCTTTGGTATAAGTTCAATTGTTTGATGATTTATTGTTATTGTTTTTCTTTTGTGGAATTTGCTTGGGTTTTCATTGGAGTATAGCAAAGATTGGTTAATAATACAAAAACAGCTTATTTTGATTTCAATTTGATGGAGGAAGAAGAAGTAGCGGGCCATTCAATAATAAATACGAGGGGAGGAGTAAATGATGGTCGATTACGAATAGGATCAAATGATTCACTCCTCCCTGGTCTCATAGATGATGTTGCATTAAATTGTCTGGCATGGGCATGTAGGTCGGATTATCCTTCATTGTCATGTATAAACAAGAGATTTCATAGGCTAATTGAAAGTGGATGTTTATATGGGCTAAGGAAGCAACTGGGAAATGTAGAGCACTGGGTATATCTAGTTTGTGATCCACGGGGATGGGAAGCATTTGATCCCATTAGAAAGAAATGGATGGCTTTGCCCAAGATACCTTGTGATGAGTGTTTCAATCATGCCGATAAGGAGTCATTGGCTGTGGGTGGCGAATTGCTGGTTTTTGGGCGTGAGCTCTTTGATTTTGCTATTTGGAAGTATAGTTTGATTCGTCGTGGTTGGGTAAAGTGCGAAGGGATGAATCGTCCTCGTTGTTTGTTTGGTTCAGGTAGCTCTGGTTCTATTGCTGTTGTTGCAGGAGGGAGTGATAAGAATGGAAATGTTTTGAATTCAGCAGAGTTGTATGATTCATCAACAGGCAAGTGGGAAATGCTGCCCAACATGCATTCACCACGTAGATTGTGCTCTGGTTTTTTTATGGATGGCAAATTCTACGTGATTGGTGGAATGTCAGGTCCAAATGTTTCATTGACTTGTGGCGAGGAGTACGATTTTGAGACAAGGAAATGGAGGACAATAGAAGGGATGTACCCAAATGTTAATAGGGCTGCTCAGGCTCCTCCACTTGTTGCAGTTGTGGATAACCAGCTATATGCTGTTGAGTATTTAACTAACATGGTGAAGAAGTATGACAAGGTGAAAAACACTTGGGATGTGTTGGGGAGGCTTCCTGTGAGGGCTGATTCTTCAAATGGTTGGGGCTTGGCATTCAAGGCTTGTGGAAAGGAGCTTCTGATTGTGGGCGGGCAGAGGGGTCCAGAAGGTGAAGCTGTGGTGCTTAACTCTTGGAGTCCAAAATCTGGAGTAAAAAATGGAACTTTAGATTGGAAAGTTCTCGGTGTGAAGGAGCATGTTGGTGTGTTTGTTTACAATTGTGCTGTTATGGGTTGTTGAGGATTCTTTTAGACCGACTCAACAGAAGGAGCACAGGTATACAGCAATCTGACTTTGCTTTTAAGGTGCTGCCTGAACGGTTTATTTGATTGACTAGAATTAATTTGTCACTGAGATAGCATTTCTCAATATGAGAAATTTGGTTTTCTTTTCTTAACACCTTTGTATTTAAATTTGTGTGCTCTGAATTTTATTTTATTTGCTTTTGAGAGTACTGAGCAGGAATACTCTGGGGAAAATGCTCAGTTCGCTCTTTCTTTTTTCCTTTTTGTTCCCCCTTGTTAAGTTCCATTTCTGATCACATTACACCTAATAAATTGAGAAAACCATTATTGTTTCATGATTTTGTGTTTGCTTTGTTTACTTCCTCTGCTGATTAAAACGATCCTCTTCTGATTTCTGCAATTCAATTCTCTTTTTAATGAAATCATCCCCTTGAGTTGTTTCATGGAGTCAATTACTTGTAGTTGCCAAAATTTAATTTTATATTTGTTGTGCATATTTAATACTAAACTTGAATATTGTATGATATTTGCCATATTTTTCTGGTGCTTGTTTGTTATGAAATAATTTGTGGAGAATGGAAATTTGAGGCTGATGATGTTAGCACACGCATGTAACTAACTGAACTTGTAACTGACGATATCATACCATCACCTTTACATCTATCAACTAGGTTCAATATTGAAACAATGATTCGAGATGTTGATTTGTGTGAAGGAAGAACAAGTTGTTTGCTTATACGAATCCAATGCTATTTTGGAAGTGCTGTAATGATAGCTGATGCCTGATGCTAATGTAGTTCTTCTAGTTGTAACTGCTTATAGGCAAGATTTCTATGCATTTTTTTTTTTTAAAAAAAAAAAGATATTATTATTTGTATGCAAAAGCAATACCCATTACATGAAACGTGATGAATTATTTGGCTATTGAAAATTATATTTTTTTAGTAAGTTATTTTTCAAAAATTATGATTTAGGTCATAACTCCAAATACCCGAAGTATTATCAATCACCCCACGAATTGGTTATTCATTCCTAAATGGGTGGGGTTCAACGTACATACCCCATGTTGGATGATCAATTTCTGAAAAAATAGATTTTTTTTATATATTTAAAAGATAATAATATTCATATGATTATTTACTTAAAACTTAGAATCTACCTGAATTTTGGTGAAGGCCTGTACTTTGCAATACGTACGTACATTGTACTGACTAAAAAAGGTAAAAACAGAAGAAAATGGAAGTTGAAAAGTAGGGGCAACGGTTTGGAGTGCGGGAGGAAGTTAAGAAAAATAAGAGAAATGGTATTGGATGCTTTAAGATACGTGCGATTTCCAAACTTCTTTTCCTTTGCTTTCACATCCTTCTTTATTACAAACTTCACCCACTTAAATAAGTTTTTTTGACCCATACCATAACTAAATGTTCAATAAACACTCAAACCCACCGATAGCCCACTTTTTGCAATTTGCAAAGATGAATTCCGTTGCTAAATCCCTTCTTTCTTGTTGGTTTTAAGAATTAATAAGTTGATTTTTAATGGGAAAATATACAGATCTAGCCTCAAAATTTTATTTTTTATTTTATTTATAAACACAAGCATTTTATTTATTTTTAAATAGGTCAGAATTTGATATATGTCTTAGGTATGGAACAAACTCTGATGCCAACAGTTTACCTTAATGCACTGACTCATAGTGATTCGGATTAGTTTATGACCATTCAACGACTTTAAATGTACTTTAAATGTAGTAATGTCCTGTAGACACCGATTGGATTCCTAAAAAAAGTGGTAATTAAGACAATATTTTCCACTTTCCCTCCTTCACTAAATGACTCTTAGCTTCTCCATAGTCATTAAAGGAGCTTTTTCTTCCATTAGTATATTTTCGATGTGGTCATACCCAAAAATATCAGGAAAATACTTAACAAAGATCGATGGACAAAGGGAGAAACATAGAGAAATGAAAGGGCAACATTTCTTGTCACCACTGTCATTTTTTGTTTCTTAGACCACCATCGATTTCTTCTTCTGCCATGATGTCATCGGTCGACAAAGAGAGGGAGAAATGAAGAGAGAGGAAGGGGGGCGCCTATCACTGTCGTAACTTTCGTCTTATCAATTTTTTGATTATTTCAAACGAGTTTTAAGTGTCAGTTTCGGTACCTGTTACTAGAAGCCTCTTTTAGGCTTAAGGATTCAAAGGCCTATTACCACGGCCTGTAAAGTCACACTGAGCCAAACCCCAACTCGAGTTGCTTAACGCCTCGGCGAGCTCTCGTTTCGGACATGTTCTACTTCACTCTTTAGAAATAACACTTCGGCCTAATGCAATTTGGATATTCTTTTTGCTCGCCAGGATCAGAATAGAGCCAAATCTCAAATTTTCCACCTAGAATCTCGACCCTATATCTTCACGATTACAGGTTAGGTACCAAATCGAGGAAACGATTAAGGCTTTGATCCTATTTAAAATTGAAATGTTTCTTGTCTAAAGACTCATTCTTTGTCAATTCTAATTCATAAGAAGAAATTAAGTTTTAGCAATATGTCAGTTCGTGTTAACTAGCTTAAGCATTGGAGTGGACTTAAAGTCCAACCCCTTGCCTCTTTTCATTATTGCAGGTTAAGATATGTTTACCCGATTATGTCGCAATCAACAATTGGCATCGTTTGTGGGAAATCAAATTTTAAATTCTTTCCTATGAACCTACAAATTTTATTGATTGGCAACGTTAACAATTTGACCATGGATGAAGCAAGAAGTTTTCACTTAATTCAACAAAAATATAAAAGCCTAGATGACAACCGTGCATGAAGCTAACCGTCTAAGCAACACCTAATCAATTTTGGCAAAGCACCACGACGGTAGCAAGGGCAATGGATATTGCTATTAATATTGAGTAATACCATCACGATTGGTACAATACGCACTTCGTTTGCCCATGAAGGCCTTAGTTTCTAATGCACTTTTGAGGAGCTCAAATGTAAACATTAGTGATTTCTTTGTAACTTGTATAAGAGAAATAATGCCAGAAATATCACCAGATGCCCTTTATAGTGATAATCTTATAAAGTTCTTGTTGACAATTACTTTCACATTTGACGGATATTATACTATGGCTTCAAGTGCAATGCATATTTGCAATACATGTGCCTTATTTCCATTTTCAATTCACCGTGGCAGCGTTTGAAAATTTTTTCGATGTAATGTTGGACCTTAAGTGGAATGAACTAAAACATGTTGGCTAATAACATCTTTGCCCCCTGTACTTTAGTGATTTTGGAAATTTTTCCCCCTCAATGTACTCATGATCTTAAAAGTCCCATTTACTATAAAAATGGGTTACATTCGCACCTTCCGTCTATTGAAAAATCGAGGTTATGCCACAAACTAATGGCTAGCGTGTGAAGAGATAATTGGACTCTCGAATTAATGAAACAATGTCGTTTTGTGAGGTAAAAAGTGGACTAAAATGTAATTTTAGGCGATTTCATAAACAGATATTTTTTTATAGGCCTTTAAGGTCTAACTAAAATCTGAGGGACTAAAAATAAAATTTGGCAAGAATCCTCTCCTTTCTCCTCTCTTGTGTGAAAGTGGCAGATTTTCTCATCATCGTTGTTGGCGTTACTTGTGCACAACCAGTTGAAACTTTATCACCAACCGATGGAGCTCGTCAAGACGCTTCAGAAAACTATCAATGCAGTCGATTATTGCCAGACGAAAGAGAAATCGAAGAAATTCAGTGTGTTCGTATCTGTCCTCTATCTCTATTGCATATATTTCTCGTCACCTCCGTTGCCACTATAGTGGACAACTGATCGAAACTCCACCACCAATTGATGGATCTTGTCAAGATGCTACAGATTCCTACCTATTTGTAGTCGATTGTCGCCCAAAAAAAGAGAAAGCGAAGAAATTCAATGTGTTTATTTTTGTCCATCTCTCTTTATTGCACTTATTTTGCATCGTTAACGCCAGCGCTACAGTGCATAACCGGCTGAAACTCCACCACCAATCGATGAAGCTCGTTAAGAAGCTTCAGAATCATACCTATTTGCAATTGATTGTTCGTTGGATGAAATTAAAATTGAAAAAATTCAATTTCCAGCGCTAGTAATGTTGAACGTTGTCTCTCTCACTGCCTAAGGAAGAAGGTGAGCCATAATTATGACATAGTCCCTGAACTTTATAAAAGGATGCAAAAGAAAACATGATGTACTTCAGTTTCTTCCTTGCCTAAATTAATGCATCCTAGCCCAAAATAACACCGTTTTGCTAGTTTGTAAATGTCTTTAACATCCTTCACACACCAGTTGATGCAAGCCAGAAACCACCTAAGCTAGCCACAGGATCTATCACAAGGAACATGGCTAAGAGATTTCAAGCTAGGTTGAACTTATGGGCTCAAAAGGAAGTCACAAGAAGGATCCAAGATCAAGCAAGTATGTTAATGGAAGAGGAGCTTAAGGAATCAACTAAATTCATCAACTTACTTGAAGTGATCATGGAAAATGGAGTAGGAGAAGCCAAATTCGAAATTCATACAAGGCCTACATGATG
>CANUEY010386075.1:0-14097 GCA_948099555.1 Croton setiger
TGCTTTATAGGCCAGCTCACCCCCTTGTGATCACGCCTCTGGTACGTCCATCCTCTCCTGCTTTTGCCTTCTCCATCCGCGTAACATTCTGTTACGCCTCGAATGCTTCCCTTTCTTCGTACTGGTCCCTTCCCTTTCGTACAGATTCCCTTTTCTGTTTTGTTTCTCCTTCAGCAGGTACACGGCGTTTTTCTTTTATTTTTTTTTTTTGCTTTTTCACTTATAAAACGACAGGTCGTTCTAATACGTTTTAACTAAACGCATTGCTTACTTGAATGTCGTGTCTTCCCTAATCGAAACGACAGGTCGTTTGATCTCTGAATTGTAAGCTTTTCTACTTTCTACCTCTCAACTTTCCGTAATCATACTTTTACCCCCAAAACTTTACCTCCGTTTTCAATTTCATCCTTCCTGCTTTCAATTCCTTTCTAATTCACCTAACTTCTTTTATTCTTCTTCAATTTCATCCATTTCTTCAATTTTCTCCCATTTTCTCTCATTTCTTCATTAATTTTATTTTTTCTTTAAAAACAAAAATCAAATCTCTCTTTGAATATTATTTTTAAATCATATTTTAATTTTTCTAAAATTGAAAATAAAGCAAAACAAAATTAAAATTAAAAATTCAATAAAAACGAAAATTAAATTAAAATTAGAATTTCGTTTTCTTTTCTTTTTCTCTTTTTTTTTTAATTTTAATTTTTTTTAAAATTAAAAAGAAAAAGACTCAAACATCCCAGGAATAGGGAATTTTTTAATTTTAATTTTATTTTTTGAAGAAAATGGAATTTTTTAAATTGAATTGAAAACATTAAAACGTCCTGGGAATAGGGAAAAACTTAAAATATTCTGAGAACTGAGAGAACATAAGCTGTTTTAGGAATTCTAGAGATCTCGTCGAGCTTTTGGCATATTTATCATCATTGGTACTTTTTTGGGATAAAAAGTAAGTGTCAACAGGGCAGATTTGTAATTTTAGAAAAATTAAGGGACCCAAAATGTAATTTAACATGTTCAACTTTTAAATGATAAATTTGCATTGTTTACCTGTTATTTGAGCTGTTTGGTTAAAAATGTACGTTCAAGGGCTAAATGATAAATTTTTCCCTCCCGGCGGCAAATTTGTACTTTTGTAAAATATGGGGTATTAAATTGTAATTTTCATGACTTGCCTTTAAAATGTTGAGATTTGTATGTTTTGTGAATTGTTTAGAAGATTTGGCATATTTAAGAGTTTATCATTTTGATAAACTCTTAAATTAGGGACTTGTTTGCAAATTTTTATATTTTTGAGGACCAAATGGTAATTTTCCATTTAATGTTTCATATTGTAATTTTTGGGATTTTGGGATCAAATTGGGTAGAATGTAATTTTTAGGACCGCATTGTAATTATTTTCTCCGAAGTCGGAGAAAGAATAATTTAGACTAAGAGCTGCTTTAAATACCGCAATTTATTTTCCGAAATTTACCGCTTTCTGATATGTGTTTTTACAAACGACTTTAATCACGGTTTAGGAACATCGATAGTCGGCTTTTCATAAATAACAGTCTGAACTTTAAATTTTCGGAAAATAAAAATTGGTTTCAGAGGCCGATAAATCTGGGCGTTAGTCGAAATGAAATTTTGGCTAACGTACCTTACCCTCTTACCTTGAATTTTTGGTTCAGATTTTGCCTTATCCTAAAATTAAAAAGGGAGTCAATTTTCAAAATAAAATTTTGGTTTTTCTAAAAATCGATTCTCAAATGGGTGGCGACTCTAAAACGATTTAAAACCGACTAGTTCGGCACCGCAACCACAAAAGTGTTTTATCGCTTTTAAATCAATTTTTTAATCATTTCGGCTTAAAAGCCGGGGAGCCGTCGGCGGAACCGGACCGTCAACACACACTTCTCTTTGTGTTGTCATAAGCCCTTATTACCATACTTGAAGGCTTTAATTCCAATGTTTCAATCTTGGATTTAGACAACAATTTCAAGGGACATACATTCAATGCTGAACCATCATCTACCATTACATTACTAGTCAGACGCCCATTAATCTCCGCCTGGATGAAAAAAGGCTTAACATGATTTCTGCCTTCTGGTGTTAGATCTTTTTCCGGAAAAACAATTTCCCACTGAGGCCTCTGAATAAAAGCCACTAAATCATCAGTCGTCACCTCTGTGGACACCTTGTAAGTAGCCAAAGCCTTTAACAAGGCTTCCCTGTGACATTTCGAAGCCATTATAAGGTCCAAAATCGTTACGTCTACTCTGGTTCTCTTTAACTGCTTCAAAACAGAATTAGCATCCGTACCCCATGGGCAAACTCCTTTCTCTTTCTCTGTATTTTTCTTCCTATTTCCTTTGCTCGACTCTACTATTGTTCTGCTTTTATTCCCGCCCATTCTCAATTCAGTTGGTTTAAAAACTCGACCGCTGCGAGTCAAGTTGCGAACTGACTCTTCCATATTTCCCATCGATCCCACTTGCTCACTTTTCTCTTTCCCTTTTACTAGCACACCTTTCAGTGTTTCAGCCAACTCAACTTGAATCTTAACTTCCAGTTCCTCCTGAAATTCATCTTCACTGTCACTTCTCCAGAAACCCGTAGCCATTACTTCTTTAACAGCATCTTCCTCAGCCAAAACATCATTCAATTGAACCCCCAAATGAAGATCTCGGATTTCCTCCCGATCCATCTCGGACAGAATATCTTCCTCCGATTTATACTTTCCAATAACATAAAGACCATTGGGAGAGAAATTTGGCAAGGGGTTTTTAGTAGTACTGGGTTGACTACTTTCGAGGTTTGGAATTTTACCTTCATCGATCAAATCCTGTATCTCGTGCCTGAGCTGCTTGCAACTGTTTGTATCGTGGCCTTCCTGCTTTCCTTTCCTTTCTAATTTGTCTAACTTCTTTTATTCTTCTTCAATTTCACCATTTTCTTCAATTTTCTCCAAATTCAACCTATTTCTTCATTAATTTTATTTTTTCTTTAAAAGCAAAAATCAAAACTCTCTTTAAATATTATTTTCAGATCATATTTTAATTTTTAAAATTGAAATCAAAGCAAAAAAAAATTAAAAATCATGAAAATGGGAAATTAAATTAAAATTGAAATTTCTTTTCTTTTCTATTTTTTAACTTTAATTTCTTTAAAATAAAAAAGAAAAAGACTCAAACATATATTTTTTGAAGAAAAAGGAATTTTCGAAATTGAATTGAAAGCAATAAAATGTCCGGGAATGGGGAAAAACTTAAAACATTCTGAGAACTGAAAGAACTTGAGTTGTTTCGGAATTTCTGGAGATCTCTTCGAGCTTTAGGCATATTATCAACATTGGTATTTTTTTTGAGACAAAAATTAAGAGTCAACAGTTTGCCCTTACTTTGATATAATTTGTGTTTCACACAAATTTTATCAAAGTAACAATTGACGCTAAGGAAGAAATACTTACCTGAAGCTGCAATTGTATTTGAGAATGCCTTTGGCACTGCTAACTAACGTCTGGAAATGATTAGTGGTGCTTATCTTGCGATAAGTCCCCGGAGGTCCCAACCATTTTGAAAATGGCCCCTCCACGATCAACAAATGCTCAACGCATCGAAGGTCCCACCACTCCTAATTGGAAATGGTTCCTCCACGATTAACATATGCTAAATGCATCGAAGGTCTCACCGCTCCTGATTGGAAATGGTTCCTCCACAATCAACAGATGCTAAATGCATCGAAGGTCCCACCACTCTTGATTGGAAATGGCTCCTCTACGATCAACAGATGCTCAATGCATCGAAGGTCTCACCAATCCTGATTGGAAATGGCTCCTCCACGATCAACAGATGCTCAATGCATCTAAGGTCCCACCGCTCCTGATTGGAAATGGCTCCTCCACGATCAACAGATGCTCAATGCATCGAAGGTCCCACCACTCCTGATTGGAAATAGCTTCTCCACGATCAACAGATGCTCAATGCATCAAAGGTCCCACCACTCCTGATTGGAAATGGCTCATCCACGATCAACAGATGCTCAATGCATCGAAGGTCTCACTTCTCCTGATTGGAAATGGCTCCTCCACGATCAACAAAGTCCAAACTCAATGTTCATCCGACGACAAGTCCTCGGAGATCCCACCATTTTGTAAATGGCTTCTCCACTATCAAACGCTCGAACTTTAACACTTATCTGACAACAAAACTTCAGAGATCCCACCATCCTGTAAATGGCTTCTCCACTATCAACCAATCGGACTTCATTACTGATCTGAAGAAAAAACTTCGGAGATCCCACCATTCTGTAAATGGTTTCTCCACTATCAACCGCTCGAACTTCGACTGCTTCATTATTTCAACTAAGGCTATCCTCCACTTTCATCACAGATTACCCCCTGCACAAGAAGGTGATGATGCATCATTCGCCTGATTATGCATATGATTCATATTATCTGCAGAACATCTCTACTACACAAGGCTTCTTCAACAACTTGACGTCCCACCCACGGCTTTAGATGGTGCTGTACTTTCATTCTACTTTTCACAAACCCAGGGCTCGCGTGCCACGAACGTAGCCCCACATTGCAGACGCACATCTCTCTTTTCATCAATACATCTGGAATTCTCCAAGTGCATTTAATTCACTCCACTATTCTACTTCTGTATAAATAAGTGATTAATGGCACCCAATTTCTCCATCTCACACTCTTCGACTGTTTCCATCTCTCAATCTACTGTTCTTCTCTTTGCTATCTATCCTTTCAATGGATTACCAAAATTATCTGCTCGCAATTCTTCATACTTTTACTGAGGATACTTAGCAATCTAGCTGTTTGAGCTGTTTCCGTTGGATAGTGACATACTTTCAACTTCGCTTGAATCTTCCTTTTCTAAATTGGCTTATCTTCCGTTCCTTTCCAAGAAGTATGACATTCCGTTTTCCCGACTGTGAGTGTATGAAGAATTTTGTGCAATCATGGACTATCATCCTTTAGAAGAGGAATTTCCAGCCTTGCCCCCATCATTAACTACTAGTCTTGAAAATCTTCTTCGGGAATCTCCCACTCAAATCCTTCCAGACGCCAATATGCCTTATCCGCATAACATTCTTTTAACACCTTTCTTACAACGGACTCAGTTCAACGATGAATCACCTTAATGGAGTCATTGTTTGTGCTATCTTCTTCTAAACGCCTTCGCGATGGTGAGTCCCATCAATGGCTATGACAACATTTATCTCTTGTCAGTAGCTCGACAGATCGTTCTTGGGAACAGAACTCCACATCTTCTGATTCTCAGAGAAACAATGAATTAGGTAAACGACATCGCTGTCTATCCAGACACGAACATCCCTTTCCGAGGTTGCCCCATCCTTCTGCAAGTAATTTATCATTCACCAAAATGCCATGTAATCTGTATACTCCGATCTAACCATCTTCCTTTTACAGGTTTGGGCATATGAAAAACTGGGATTGGTTGCTCCTGTCCCTGACGATCAACTTAGGCGCTATAGATCCAACCGCTTCCAACGACGCAGACTTATGATGAATTTCGTAACAACTAGGAACAGCAGATCATGAGATTTGCCAATGCTCAAACCATACGGTGGACTTGCCCTTGGTGGCGTCTGACCATGATGACGGTCGAGAGCATCTGGTGCGATATGTGATCTACTGTAGTCTGAGTCATTCCATGGCTTACTTCCCTGACCGTCTCATGAGGCAATTTGGACAAACCCAAGGGAACCAGAGAACTTGAGCAGACGTAACGATTTGGGACCTTATAATGGCTTCGAAATGTCACAGGGATGCCTTGTTAAAAGCTTTGGCTACTTACAGGGTGTCCACAGAGGTGACGACTGATGATTTAGTGGCTTTCATTCAGAGGCCTCAGTCCAAAATTGTTTTTTCGGAAAAAGATCTAACACCAGAAGACAGAAATCATGTTAAGCCTCTTTTCATCCAGGCGAAGATTAATGGGCGTCTGACTAGTAATGTTATGGTGGATGATGGTTCAGCATTGAATGTATGTCCCTTAAAATTGTTGTCTAAATTCAAGATTGAAACATCGGAATTAAAGCCTTCCGGTATGGTAATAAGGGCTTATGAGAACACAAAGAGAGGTGTGGAAGGAACTTTTCTGGCAAAAGTAAAAGTAGGCCCGATTGAAAGTATTGTGGAGATCACTGTGTTAGATATACCGGCAACTTTTGTCGTGCTGCTGGGTCGACCTTGGTTTCATCCTCTGGGCGGAGTTCCCTCAACACTGCATAGAAAGATTAAATTCCCTTTTGGAAGTGAGGTTGTTACAATCAGGGCATAACAGGAAGTGGGAGTCGCTTTGCTGGAAGAAAGTGAGATTGAATTGCCAATGAGTGGTTTTCAGGTAGCTGTTTTAGAAGCCAATAACATTGGGGAAAGGATAATGCAGAAATACAACTACAAAAAGGGTGATGGTTTAGGGAAATATGGCCAGGGGATTAAGGAACCTATCTCCACGTATCAGATGCTGGAAAAGAGAGCTGGGCTCGGGTATAACGGGGATGGAAAGCTTTGAACGATATTCGGGAGCCAAAATTTGAGAAAGGTCTTAACAGACAGTTCTTCACTCCAATGGCTTATGAAGATTTCGAAGTTAACGGGAAAGTGTATCCAGGTTTGAGGGTGTTTATGACAGATTTTGAAGACATGATCTTGGATTCGTTTGCAGTTTCTGAAAGTTCATCAGAAGGGATTATTGGCATGGATTAATATTCTGAGTCAGCTCCGGCTTTGGAAGAGATGGTTAAAGAGTTCGAAGACCTTTTGGGGATCGGGGGTCAGGTTCAGTCGGCAGCTACGCAAGAAAAGACATAGGAAAAAGCTAAAAAGACCGAGGCGGATCCAGAGATTACTCAGAAGGCAACAGTAACAGAGATGGAAGAAAAGCTGAGTGTGGAGGACCTTGTTTTAGAAATGAAAGCAGAAGAAGCAGCAGAATTGGCCAAGAAGAGCACCCCACCAGCTTTGGAGGAAGATATTTCTGAACTGGTCATCTGAGAAATCAAAGAGTGCATTGACGAGTCATTCGAAGAGGAGATTTCTTATGAGTTATTTTGTAATTTGGATGATTATGTCTCTGAGAACAATTACAGTGGCTTGCCACTCCTTTTTAATTATATTGATATGAACTTTGCTTATGTCTGTGATCTTTTTCATTCTGATTCTTTGTATCCTTTTGATCATTTCATGCATGTCTTTGACATTAATGCATCGCATCACATTAAATTTAATTTAAGCACGGCTGAAAACCCTAAAAGTTTAGAAATCAGATCAGACTTAAGAATTGAAATTGCAAGAGATCTTGAAGCCTGTTTAAAGAAGAATGCAAAAGCTTTCGCACGGAGTTACGAAGACATGCCAGGAATTGATCGATCGATAGCAGAGCATTTTATTCCAACAGACCCAGACAAGAAGCCAGTTAAGCAGAAAAAAAGGAGAATAAGGCCAGAATGGGCAGAGAAGATCAATGCTGAAATTACCAAACAGTTGGAGGCTGGGTTTTTAAAAGTAGAGCAGTACCCTGAATGGCTGGCCAATATCGTTCCGGTGTCAAAGAAAGACGGAAGGGTTCGGATGTGTGTGGATTACAGAGATTTGAATAAGGCTTCTCCTAAAGATGAATTTCTGCTTCCTCATATCGATGTGCTGATTGATAACGCTGCAGGCAAAAGTTGTTATTCGATCATGGATGGTTTCTCCGGGTATAATCAGATTAAAATGGCGATGGAAGACCAGGAGAAGACAACTTTTATTACAGAATTTGGAACCTTCTGTTACAAGGTAATGCCATTCGGATTGAAAAATGCTGGAGCAACGTATCAGAGTAAAGGCCAATGATTGATGATATGGAGGCTATAAAGGCAGAGGCATGCACAGAAACAAGGGGGGTCTGGATCAAGAGTTCTGGAGAGCATTCTGGAGAGAAAAGGGAACTTTCAGAGGATATTTTGGGGGCGAGAGAGATAGCTTTCTGGAACAATTATAAGTTTCCTAGGGATTTTGGGATTTTTAGGATTGGAGTTTGAGAATTTGGGGATTAGGTTTCTTCTTTAGAAATTGAAGGATTTCCGTAAAAAAAAATTTTTTTCTCGATTCAAAATTTGATTTGAATTCGAGAATCAAAGAATAGTTCTATTTCTTTTCTGTTTTCAATTTTCAAATTAAGCTGAGGAGCTGTTAAGGAACTAGAATTTTGTAGATCTAGCTAATCTGAGGTACCTCTAAATTTTCCTTCTGTTGCTATTTCGATTTGTTTATTGAAAATGATAAGAACAGTTTGGGAACCAGATTGATGATTTTAATATTTTCTGTTTCCCTTTAATGCTTATTTCTTTTATGTTTCTATGTGAGTTTTAATGGGTTAACCTTTTTATATTTCTTGGTTTGTGATATTGCCATTGATAATGATGTTATGTTGAAATGCTGAAGATTAAATAGATTTTGGTTCTCAGAGTCCTATTCTCATTTCATGGTTTTCTTGCTTTCTTTTTAGATTAAAGATGAAAATGAATTCTAGATGAAAACTCAATTCACTGTTAAAGCTGGTTGGTGTTAGTTTATTTACTTCGTTCCCATGTCAGTGTTTCATTTTTAACTTTCATTCTTTTCTGTTATGATTATTCTGTTTCTGAAAGGGAAATTTTAGTTATTTGTTGGCCTTTAAAGATAATAATAGATTGATATAACATATTTGAATGGCTTCCAAATGTGTGTCAACATGCATACTGCTAAATATATGTCTAGTTACATTCTGTGATATGGTTAAGTGCCGACATGTTATTAAAATGTTGTTCAACCATTCTGTGCCTTAGGAGATATATACAAGATCATACATTTCTTTTCATACTGCGCTGTAATGTCTTTTGCATATAATCAAATTCATTTTACCTTGACTGTCAGTTCTTATGATATGCTAAAATTGTTTCTGTTCTAAATTGATAATTCTGATGTGGTTTAAGTAGGAACACATTATACCTTTATGTGTTTGGTATTGTCAATTTGAGCTTACTTATTAAACTCAATGCTTGTGAAAATGAACAAAAGATTGCTTCTGTTTTGAAAAATGATTGCGTATTTAGAACTGCTAGAAGCAAATGGGAATAAGATAGAAGCTGTTTGGTTTGTGTTGGTTGTTTTGGTGATTGCCATGCATGATAGGGACTGCTTAGGGAAATTTGAAAGTTTTCATGGGTCGTATCTGTAATTTTCTTAATTTATTTGGACTGTTCTGTAAGATGCTTCTTGTTTGTGCTTAATTGACAAGGAAAAATTAATCCTAGAATTAAGATGACTTTAGGGCAGATTCTTGTTAAATGCATGAAAGATATTAGGAAAAGAATTATAGGCAGAATGGTAATTATTGCAAAATTCAGGTACTAAATTTAAATTTGTCATGATTTGTTCTGTTTTTGATGTAGTTGCATAATTTATGAATTGTTTGATGTAATGGTCATATTTTAAGATGTTTTGGCAATTTTCTTAATGTTGGGGAAATTTCGTAATTTTGTAAAATTTGGAGGGCTAAATCGTAATTTTGCTTTATGTGTCTTTTAGATGTTATTTTGCATGTTTGAATGATTATTTATTTGATTTGGAAAATTTTATGGTTTGAATGGACGACTTTATAATTAATGACTTAATTGCAATTTTCATATTTTTGAGGACCATTTGGTAATTTTCCCTATTTATGCTTTAACTTGCTTCTTTTGGGATTTGAGTTTTAATTGGGATTTAAATGGGTAGAATGTAAATTTATAGGTTTCGGTTTGTAATTATTTTCTCCGGAAACGGAGAAAGAATAATTAGTTTTAGGTTTTTACTTTCCGCAATTTATTTTACACAATTTACCGCTTTCTCGTTTGTGTTTGCGCGAATTTTAGTAATCACCGTTTAGGAACATTGATTAGTTGTTTTTCAAAAAATAATTTGACTTGACTTAAAATTGGAAAACGATTTTTGGTTTGAGATGCCGGTTTATCCGGGCGTTAGTCGAAATGAAATTTCGGCTAACGTACCCAACCCTCTTACCCAAATCTTTGGTTTTGACCTTGCCTTATCCTTAATTAAAAATTGAGTCAACTTTTTTCATAATTAAAATTTGGTTTTTCTAAAACCGGTTTCCCGATGGGTGGCGACTTTAAAACGATTTTAAGACCGACTAGTTCGGCACCAATCCAAAAAAAAAAAAAATGTTTTGTCACCTTTTTCAAAATCAAATTTTTTAAAGTATCGGTTTTCCTAAAATCATAAAGTTTTGAAGTTCGGCCGTCATCACATTCCAAACATCTCCATACATAAACTATACAATCCTTCTCCATTGAGACCCAAAAATATCCTTGCCTTAAGATTTTTCTTGCCAAAGACTTTCCACTTAAATGGGTACCACAAACTCCTTTATGTACTTTCTCCATGATATTAGCACCTTCTTTTGCAGATACGCATCTCAGCAACATTCCATCCCATGATCTCCTATATAGTATATCTTCAATTAGCACATAATTCTTGGCCATTTTTCTAAAAGTCATCCTATCTGCCTTCGAAGCATCAAAAGTCTCATCTTTCATGAATTCAACCAGATCATAAAATCAAGGTTGTTCATCATCCTCAAACTAATTTATATAACATTTTGAATAACAGGGTACATCTCTTGAAGTTATGACAAATGACTTCTTTGGCAATTTGCTAAGATCCTTCCAAGCTGAAGCCAGGTTGGCTAGTGCATCCGGAATCCTACTATTAGGTGTGTAAAAGAAATGCTCTCGAATTGACTAGCTTTCTGCAGAAGACATTCTATGTATGGCTTGAGTTTCTCTTCTTTCACTTTTCATTCGCCTTGAGCATGTTCTATTACGAGTTTGGAATCTCCAACCACTTCCACTATTTTTGCACCAGCTGCAATTAAATCCAACCCTAGTATGCATGCTTCGTGTAACATCCTCTTTTATAACCTTACGTCATAAAGCATGCCTTTTTTTTGTAACATATTAATTCCTTTTTTTGTCTTGTTAGCATATTAAACATAATAATAATTAACAATATCAATTTCATATCACAAACAAAATTTTATAAGACTTATATTAAAAACATCTTATATCAAACTCCGTTACCTTTTAAACTGTTAACATGCCAATATATATAATTTACGGAAACTATAAGTCCCATAAAATACTATTTACCAAATAGGTAAAGCAACATAGCATGTTATAATATATATATACTAAAACATATAATTATGCTATACAAAACATAACATAAACCAAAACTATATGCATCATTTACAAATGACATGGTGTGAGGGAGAGAGGCCTAGGCTTCAGCTGCACTGACCTGTGCATAGGCTGATAAAGTGTCAGTACTTCACTCAGACTGCAGACTTCGAAACACAATTTATGATTTTAATGAGTCACATACTTAGCAAGTGCAAACCAAAACTATTTACAGTCAACATATAAGTCATTTTATCAAACAGCACAATATCAGGTCATGCATATCGTATATATACAAAGCATTAACATAAGATGCATAATGACATGTCTTTCCTTTTTTCTTTAGTTGTGATTTATCGACCAAGTATTGCCCCAGAAATTTCACAGTATATAAGTAACCATAGCTGGCCAGTGAACATATAAGATCGGAATATCATCGGTTAATCATATAAGGATCCGAAGATCAATCTGAAATATACAGTATCCACTAGATCTTCTGTATCATATAACACATTAATATGAGGAAGTGGAAAGTCATCATTGGGTAAAGCTTTGTTCAAATCCCTGTAATCTACACACATTCGGACTCTTCCATCTTTTTTCGGAACTGGGACTATATTAGCCAGCCATTCGGGATAATGCACTACTTCCAAAAATCCAGCTTGTAACTGCTTGGTGATCTTTTCTTTAATCTTTTCCGCCCATTCTGGCCTTATTCTTCTTCTCTTCTATTTTATCGGCTTCTTATCTGGATCTGTCGGAATGAAGTGCTCGACTATTGATTTGTCAATTCTCAGCATATCTTCATAACTCCATGCAAAGGCTCTCGCATTCTTCTTTAAGCAAGCTTTAAGATCTTTTGTAATATCGGTTCTTAAGTCTAATCCGATTTCTATATTTTTAAGGTTTTCAGCCGTGCTTAAATTAAATTTAATACAACGCAATGCATTAATGTCAAAGATATGCATGAAATGAATGGAAAGATGCAAGGAATCATTAGGAAAAAGATCACACACGTAAGCAAAGTTCACATAAATATTATTAAAAAGCAGTGGCAGACCACTGAAATTGTTCTTAAAGACAGATTCATTAAGATTACAAAACAAATCATAAGAAAGCTCTTCCTCAAATGACTAATCAATGCATTCTTTGATCTCACAGATGACTGGTTCAACCATCTTTTCTTCTGGTTTTGGTGGTGAGGTGTCTTTCTTGACAGATTTAACTGCTTCACTTGATTTTATCTCTAAGGCAGTGTTTTCTATGCTCAGCTTTTCTTCAACCACCATGTCTACTGTTTTCTGGATGATCTCTTGGCCAGCTTCACTAAGGACTTCATTCACCAATGCCTTTTCAGCTTCTTCCTTTGTCGGTTCTGATGTTGCTGCTCGTTGAAATTGACCCTCGATCTCCAGAAGGTCTTCAAATTCTTGAACTAACTTTTCCAAAGTAAGGGTTAGTTTCAAGAGTTTTTTCATTTTGTTAAGCCCCTTTTGTTGAGTCTTGAGAGGATGAAGAGGGATAAAGTATTGTGTCTTCAAAGTTTGCCATAAATACTCTCAGGCCTGGGTAAACTTACCCATCAACTTGAAAGTCTTCGTATGCAGTTGGAGTAAAGAATTGTCTTTTAAGGCCTTTCTCAAATTTCGGTTCCTGGATATCATTTAGAGCTTTACGACCCTCATTGTACCCAAGCCCGACTCTTTTCTCCACCATTTGATAAGTGGAAATTGGTTCTTTTATTCCTTGGCCATACTTTCCTAACTCGTCGCCTCTCTTGTAATTAAACTTCCGCATTTATCTTCTCTTCTTTGTTATCCAAATCCAGCACAGCCACCTGAAATCCACTCATTGGCATTTCCATTTCGCTTTCACCCAGCAAGGCAATATCTACTTCCTCTTGCGCACAAACAGTTATTACTTCATTCTCAAAAGGAAATTTAATTTTCCTATGTAAGGTTGAAGGCACTCCACCAAGGCCTACCGAGTAGTATAGCGAAGGTAGCCGGGATTTCTAATACATTTATATCAATAATGCTCTCAATTGGGCCCACTTTAATTTTTGCCAAGAAAGTTCCCTCCGCACCCCTCTTTGTATTATCATAAGCTCTAATAATCATATTAGAGGGCTCTAACTCTGATGCTTCTATTTTAAATTTTGACAATAGCTTCAAAGGATAGACATTCAAGGCAGAACCGTTATCCACCATCACATTCCTGGTTAAGCGCCAATTAATTTCTACCTGAATGAAAAGAGAGTTGGTATAGTTTCTCCCTTCTGGTGTAAGATCCTTGTCAGAAAAGACGAATTCCACTTACGGCTTCTAAGTAAAAGCTACTAAATCCTTCGCGGTCACTTTGGTCGACACTCTGAGTCCCATAACAAAGCTTCTCTATGACATTTTGAAGCCATAATTAGATCCCATATGGTTACATATGCTATTTTCCTCTTCAGTTGCTTCAGTACTGAGTCAGCATCAGTACCTCCCGGGATCTTTTGATCAAACCTCTTTTCATTAATTCTTTCAGCAATTACCATATTCTTTTCCCTCCTGTGATCTTCTTTCTCAAACTGCTCTTTCTATTTTCCCCTTCACTCTTCTCATTTTCCTCGCCTGATTCTCCTATTATCTTGCTTTTACCCTTATCTATACTTAAGTCAAATGGCCTGAAAACTCGACCACTGCGGGTCAAGTTCTAAATAGATTCTTCTTTACTTTTATCACCCTGTTGACGCTTAATTTTTGTCCCAAAAAGTACCAATGATGACGTATATGCCAATAGCTTGATGAAATCTCCAGAGTTCCGAAAACAGCTCTCGTTCGTTCAAATTCCAGAATATTCCAAGTTTTTCTTCTCTCTCAAATT